>JANHGB010029734.1:0-34637 GCA_026283785.1 Coracopsis vasa
CAGAGAATCTCACAGAGTGCCCATCTGCCCATCCCAGTGTGCAAGAATTTGGTTTAGATCTGGCTGAGAAATCTGTCCGTGGTGTTCAACAGTCTTCAGCATCCAGAAGACCTGTCCTATATGACTGGCATTCACCAGCCTGCTTGACGTGAGGTCTAGGACTTTCTGAGTCTTTTGAAGTACGTCCCACAATAAACGGGGATGTAGGTTGCAAGTTTAATGTGGGTCATTTAGAATAAAAGGAAAAAGCAAAACCCCAAAGAAAAAAGAACAAATAAGATCAACTATGATAGTAATACAAGGATTTATAATTAATTTATCCCTGTTACTTTAATGATCTCTTGGCGGTTAAGAGTGTTGTGTTTCTGCTCAATGCTCAGAAATGCCAGACTTTGTTTTGGGATTCTCACTTTGGAAGATTGCTTTACGCAGATTTTCCTCAGGTTTTAAATCTAAGCGATGGAGTTAATTTTTGGACATTTTGATTCTGACCTCCAACATACGTAATGCTATTTAATCAAATAGTTAATTTTCTTGCTACGGAAACTGAAGCTTGATTTCTTTTCTTCCCCTTTTCCTGCAGAGCCTAGGTCCTCTAGGACCTCAAGGAGTGGTAAGAGAGTAACAGTAAAGTTCCTTACTTCATCATATCCCGCCTTGTCAGGGTGCTTTGGAGGAACAGAGACATAGTGAGAGTGTTCAATGGGAGGATGACTAACTGAAAGAGAGGAGAATAGCAGGGCTAGTTTGTACTGTGCCCTGAAC
Organism: Coracopsis vasa; assembly: GCA_026283785.1. Classification (NCBI taxonomy): domain Eukaryota; kingdom Metazoa; phylum Chordata; class Aves; order Psittaciformes; family Psittacidae; genus Coracopsis; species Coracopsis vasa. The sequence continues at coordinate 766 of JANHGB010029734.1, forward strand.
ATTACAGGGAAATCCCAGAGAGAGACACCAGCAAGGAGAAAAGATACTTTCGAAAAGAGATCATAATATGACCTCATAGCAGCTTTCCAGTGTCTGAAGGGGGGCTATAGGGATGCTGGGGATGGACTATTCATTAGGGACTGTAGTGATATGACAAGGGGTAACGGGTTAAAACTTAAACAGGGGAAGTTTAGATTGGATATAAGGAAGAAGTTCTTTACTGTAAGGGTGGTGAGGCACTGGAATGGGTTGCCCAGGGAAGTTGTGGATGCTCCATCCCTGGTGGTGTTCAAGGCCAGGTTAGACAAAGCCTTGGGTGACATGGTTTAGTGTGAGGTGTCCCTGCCCATGGCAGTGGGTTGGAACTAGATGATCTTAAGGTCCTTTCCAACCCTAACTATTCTATGTTTCTATGTTTCTATGTCATTCTGATGGGCAAAGCATTTCTGTGCTTTAGCAAATGCAAAGTTAATGCACTCTGGAAGAAATAATTTGAACTTTGTGTTGTGAGATTCTAACACATTCAGGAATGAGATTTTTATGACCTTAGGCTCCGGAAATTATTGCAAGAATGAATGTAGCATCTTCACCTCTACAGATATTTAAGATCAAATTGTGAAGCATCCCACTTGATCCCAGTTCAAAGCTTGAGGAGGGACTAAGTGATCTGCCTAGGTCCCTTCCTAATAAAATATGATTAAGCAGTCAATGTAAATATTAACTTCATTAACAGCAGCATTCAGAGGAGTAATTCAGGATATTAAGGGGTTTATATATATTTTAATATACATATACATCCATATCTATGTGCAAAAATCCACAGGCATACTAATGCTTTGCTGTCATCAAGTCCTTGTAGTTCACATGCAAAAAAACTTTGTCCAGAACTACAGTTTCTGGGAAACATAACCAGCAAGTCTCCCAACCTGCTGAAAATGTGGCAAAACTTCAACTCAAGCTCAGTTCTGGCCCAAGTGTGTTCTGCAATGTCTGTCCTCACTCACAATAAACTTTCTGGATTACATCAACCTCAGCATAGTTGTCCTCTGCTGAAATGCCTCTGCAGAGCATCAACAGAGCATGGCGCAAAGAAACAACTGGCTCATTTTAGCTTGCCTTTACTGTTGGAGGTTTTCTTAGGAGGAATATTCCCAAGTAGTAATGACTTGCAGGCAAGTGACAGTGTTACATATAACATAAACATCTCCAAATTGATGAGGTTATCTCTCAGGGTTTTACCAAGACCTGTTTTCATGCTACAAATAGGAGTCAAATTGTTAAGTCTCTATCTATATCCATCATTTTGCCTGTTAAATATGTGATATATACATTAATGTGCACCTATATGTAGGGACTTATGTTCTAGATACATTGGAAGTGCCAATATGCAATGAGAGAGACAGTTCTTGCATTATTCTGAAATCAAGACAAGCAAACCCTGATATAAGCACATAACACTGTTCTAAGATTATAAATATTTTCAGGTTCTATTAAGAAATGAGCCTGTGCATCAGTCAGAGTTGGTGGTATAGGTCAGTTTTTCCACTTCTATTAAATCTAGTATAGCTCTGCCAACATTAACCAAGTTGTGCAAGTGTGTACCAGCAGACTAGTTGGATTTTAGAGATGTATTTCTTTAGCTACCTTGACCTCAAGCTGTTAGGAAAAGGACTGTTCCTAGAAGTATTTGTTCCCAGAGTGAATATTTTTCTGTATTTCATTTGCTTTCTCCATCAGTTTAATGCTTTTTTTTTTTTTTCTCTGTGAGAAGAAATCTTCAGGCTTTTATAGAAACCACATTACTAAGTCATTAAGTGTGTGAAACCTCATTCTTAAGCAGCACTGAGTTTATAAAAACATAGGTGAACTCCATCAGCTAAAGAAAAAAACCCCAAACTAGGAAAACATAAAGGACATTGAGGAAAACTTCCATAACTTTTCATACATGCATAAAGTTCCAAATTCTTTTGAAAGTTAGTAGAAAGATATCAAAAGAATTTTGTTGCTGTATGTGTGTTTTAGCATTTTGATGAATACATCTGCTATGATGTTTGGTGTATACTGTGGATTGTTATTGCAAATTGTGCTGGAAGCTGACTGTGTAGCAGCACTAGACACCATTCAGGTGCAGCACTCTGGCTTATAGACATCTGCAGCATATAAAATTTGGAGAAAGAGAGAGGCTGATTCCTCACTAGGTTAAGGATCCCATTCCCCAGTCTCTTCATGAGAGTAAGTCATCAGTTGTTCACTGTTTCTGACTTGTGGAACAAAGCCCTGCTAAAGAAAATTCCCATCATTCTTTCTGTCCCACACTGGCATCATGCCCTCCTTTCTATTTTCCTCCTAGTGTTTTTATTTCTTATCTTGTAGCTACTGACCAGTTCAAGAATACTGGAGCATGCTCAGAGCAGCTTTCAAAGGTTACAGGTGAGTGAGTGCCGAGAAATCTCACATAGGAATCATGGAGTTAGGAAGGGTGAGGACTGTGGCATGGATTTATGGTTTTGAAAAGCACAGAATAATCTGATTTTCATGGTGTATAGCCCTACCCTTAAATGCAGCACCCAAGGGTGTTTTCTGACCATTAGAACTTCAGTGTTGTTACTGTTAAATTGTTAAAATGGTCCCTGGCATGATTTGCTCCAAATCTGCCAACTCCCAAACAGGTCTTACACACAATTTGGGTGTTAGCACAGGCCAGGAAGGGTCATTCCCAACAGACTGTTTGCACATAGCTGCCATACATTGGCAAGGAAGGAAATTTATCAGTAGATACAGACTCCCCGATAGCAGGAGAGCTTACTGCTCAGGAGTGGTCTTAGACATAGCTGTAGAGTGCAGAGACTCAGGTCCAATCTGCAAGATCATTGACTATCTTTGCTGTACTAATTATTTCACACAGAACTTAATTAACTTTGACTGAGGGTCACCCAGCTGCATGTGTATGCAGACAAACCAAAAACCTCCAGAAACTCAGTTCGTTTCCTTTATCATCTTTAACCTCCATTAGTTTCTTCCAGAATTTCCTTCTGATGCAGTGGGCAGGGGCTGCCCACAGAAAAGGGTCACTAAGCAGATCTTAGGCAAAACACCACAGGGCTGTTTATGCTTTATTTTCGTAGGGGAGCTTGTGTCCTGGCTCAGAGGCAACTCAACTCTTCAGCTCCATGCTCTTAAATTCACATTTTTCCTTCTAGTTGATTTTAAATGAGAACTCTTTGATGGATACTCACTCAGACCACTGCTTTTTACTGAACTACCTCGTTCTTTGTTAAATTTCCTGGGATTAGCAGAAGATACACAACCTGGGAATGTGACCTTTTTTGGTTTTACCAGAAGCTTTGTTTTCAAGGCAAGGATCCACAACAACATGATTCCTCTCTTTTTCTTTTTGGCATGCTACAAAAAGGGAGGGTAGCCAGTCCTTAAATCAGAAAATCATCAGTCTTCAATACACTGTCATTTTATATTCACTAGGAATAAGTTACTACTCTCTAATAACTTACTCCTCAAAGAAACAACTGGGGAAATAACAAGTTACCCACTCAATGCTTGCATATGCCTAAAATCCACAAGTCCTTCTTAGTGAGAATAATTTGTTTTTTGTCAATTTATGAATGAAAAAATAATCCTAACACCCTCTTTCCAATGGTAAAGGAAATCACTGATCCTCATTGCATCAGATCCCTATTTTATTTATAGTAATCTTGCCCATTTGAAGGTGCCAAATAATCCTCTGAGGCAAACTTGTAGAACGTTTGATTAAACATCTTGTTTATCTGGATAGGAAAGTAATTGCACAAGGCACATTTGTTAGATGATGTAAATAAGGGTCCTCTTATTCATTTGAGCAGTATCTTCACAGACCAGCTCACTATCGCCTTGGCTCTTACACAACATAAGGACAAAATTTCAAAGCAAGTGCCTACAGCATATATTTGAATGTCAAAGCTCAGGTTGCTGGTCCGACAGTACAACTCTGGTTCCAAATCATATCTGTTTACTTACTATGCTCCAGCCCTGAACTAAGACAGGATAGTCTGGAAAATAATTTGTGCAACTCCAAATGTTTTAGATTTACTGTGGTCTGCCAGAAAACTGACAGAACAAGTTAAAGATAAAGAATGGTAACTAAACACAGACATCGTTGCTGTCCTTGATGAGATGTCTGCCAAACTATTTCCACTGAAAAACAAAGTCACAATACAGAATGCTTCGCTTTTCCATAGAGCAAAGAAGCCCACACTACAAACCCTGAAGAACATACTCTCGTGACATACAGACAAGGAAAAGAAGTTATGGAAAGGTGAGTAGTCCAGGTGTGGTGGAGATAGAGTTGGAGCTAGAAATTCATCCCAAGCTGGGAAGGCCCTGCAAGTCCTAACTCTCCATTTCTACCTTTAAGCATTCATCTTTCAATAAGAAAAATTGAGAAGCGTTTTGCTATTCAACAGACCTCTGATGAGATCAGAGGAGCCATCCAATTCAGCTGGGAAAATGAATTGTGAGGAATCCTGGAAAGACCCTTTCAAAAAGTGAAAAATAATCCCCTCCCCATTTGTTTCTCCAAACTGACCTTTTCTGTTGAAAATCATTGCTTTGTAAATGGCATAATGATTTACAAAAGAGTATTAGACTTGGCATAAATGTCATTTATAGGAGTCTTTCGGTCCACCTTGATGTTTCAGGTATGGATGAGATGAAGGAAGGCAGCAGACTTCTATCCCTGTTAGTTAGGTAGATATAAATTTGTGTCAGGACTTTGAACCCAGGTTTCTTATATAAGGAGGTGCTTGTTTCTCCCTAAGATCCTATTGCTTGTCCTTCTTCAATTCCATGAATTCTTTCTTTCAAACTCTTTCTTTCACAAAATCCTTCACAAAGTCTCATTCCACATCAGAAAAGAAAGGCTAAAACTGTAAAAAGAAAGCCTACAAGAGGCATTTTTTCTTAACACTAGTGTTAACCAAGGATGGAGCCATGTTTCCACCTCTACTGACTGGACCACATAAAAGGTTTTGACTTTGTTTCTGCCTCGCAGCTAGCAGACCTCTTAATGTAAGCAGGAATGCTTTTCATTTACTGCTTCAAACGGTTTTATGCAAAGGCTTAAGGGGTCCAAACAAACAACAGAGTATTTCCTATATGCAGTGAAAATGCTCTATTTCAGACTCACAGCAGCATCAATACACATTCCTGGTCATTCTCCTGCTGCTTCTTAGTTATCTTTTAGATTGTCTGCTCTTATTGTGCTTTCAGTGGTTTTGTCAGACATCTCTTCTCCTAGTGGTTTCACAGGCCCCATCAGGTTGCTGTATTTGTGAATAAGCAACTACGTAGTGAGATGTGCTAGTGGAAGGTGGGTTTAAAGAATATGTTTGCCCTCCCTGTATCAGATATCACAGAAGCAGCTAGTATGTAGGCAGGAAGATGTCCAAGTCATAAAGATTTCTTATAATCTATAATTTCTTTTCTCAGACAGATGGAGAATCACAGTTTTCAAATAAAAATCAAATTACTACTGAAATCATCACATGCCTATACATTTTTTATGATCTGTTAATTCATATCATATAGTCTAAACTCTTCCTCATTAGCTAAATGGTTCATTTCACATTCAGTAACGTTTCTCAGCCTATCATTTAATAAATTAACCACACGTTATGATGTCAGTGAATTTCTTGTGTCCAAAAGACTTTAAAGGTGTTTTAAAAAAAGCACTCAAGTCCTGGCAGGAATTCACAGATTTTAAATAACATCACACTGATTTGATAGGAGATTCTGAACAAGTGATCTTTCCACTGAACACAGCTGAAGCAATTAAGTCAGAGGCAATTTTATGAGTCTCAGTTGTATGAGACCCACACTCCAAAGGATCTCTTCATTACTGGCCCATGGTACAATGCTGTGGCTTCTGCTCTGCCACATTAAGCCCATTGTTTAGTTCTGCTTACAGATGCTCCTGGCTTCCAAGGACAAATGTTTAGGTGAGCTGTTTCTTCAGATTAAAGAAGTACATTTTATTAGTTCCAGCTTTCAGTGAACTGCATTAATATCTGCAACTACTGAAATCATCTTCAAATTCTTGCAAGCAAGACCCTAAGAAAAGCAGGAGTCTTGAGAGATTATTCTGTTTGCATTTAAGTTTCTCTAAAAAGAAAAATTATATTTCCTTGCTTTCTGTGTGGCTATTCCTACGGCCTGTCCTTGTCTTGTCATATTTTAGTGTTTTAAAATCACTTCTCACTTAAGGTAATCTACTTTCTGTAAGCATCTTCTTCTTTCCTTTGAAAAAGGCTGATAGAAACACAAATAATGGGCTTAGACCAGGTGCTCTTTTTTTTAGATGGTTAAAATAAGGTGAAATCAATCCTCTTTTTATTGTCTAAATCCAAGTTTCTGTCCTTTTCCTCTTCTTGATAAAGAGTTCACCTCCTGAGCCATTAAAAGACAATTTAATTAATGATATTCGTTGTTAGTGCTTAGTCTAGTATTACAGTGGGAGGAATTTTGTGTGAGAGTTGAAGTAGAAATAGGTTTATACTGTTGATTTTACTTAGCAACTGATGGGGCTGTGCTTAGTGAAGATACTCCGTAATTGAAATTGTCCCTAACATTGTGAAAATCATGTATATGTCTCTGCACCCCTTTAAGTTAGCCAGCAGTGTGGAGGTGACCTTCCTTTGTTCTTTTGTGTTGCAATGAAACTTGATAAGGGACGGGACTTCTTGCCATATTGGCTGATTCCATGGTTGATTAAGTCATTATTCAGTCTATAATTGACTGTGAACAATGATGGGAAAAGGTGGAGTAAATAAATCCATCATCCAAGAATCTCACATTTGGGTATCTTCCACCAGGGAGGAGTTTTAAACGCCCTTGCCCACCAGGAGCATGGAAGTATTGCACATTAAATGATCTGCGATGCCTTTTCACCTCAGCTCCTATTGAGGATAGGCTCCAGCCTGGAAAGTACAGGGGAGGGACATCTATACAAAAAGTTCCCAGGATTTGTTATTCGATAAAGATCGCTTGTCAGCCTCCTGAGAAATAGTGCTAGAGAGAGGCAGAGCAGAGAGCACCGTACTAACAAAGAAGTTTCTCTGTTTCAGTCTCATATACCTCTGGAGCCACAAGCAGCTACACATTTTCTCAAGTGTCTCCCTTATTGATTATTGCTACTTGGCAAAAGAGCCAGTGTGCCTGTTCCTGATTAGGTGAGGAATGCATGCCTGTAATCATCTGAGACCTGTCACAAATGTCCACAGAAAGCACATTGTGCATATTTTCAGCAAGCGTGAGCACTCCAACTCCACGTCAGCTTTTTACATACATTCCAACTATGAAGATGAAGTGCATGATCATTGACTGGAAGTGAAAACACAAAAGCAGGAGAGAATATGAAATTAAGGGATGACAAATTCTGAAAACACTTGCAGGGTTGTCCCAGTTATTTGCCAGCATCTAGGCAATGAGTGTGTTGGCTAGGGTTTGAGCTAATGCACATTACTGTCAGTAGCTATCTTTCCAGAGCCTTGAATTAGATTGTTTCTGAGCAGAATATAAGATAAAAATCCTGTGCAAAGTGATGTGCACCCTTAGAGTGCCATTTTCCAAAGCAGTAGTCTTGCGAGTAAAGCCTGCATGAAGAAATTACTCCCTTGGGTCATAAACCGGGCATAAATGGACAACAGATTGGTAGCAGATGTATAAACCTGTGTGAAGCTAGTATCACTTTGATGTTTCATTGGATCCTGTCTTGGTGATTGCATTAGTAGACATTTTAGCATGATGGAATATACATTTTTCAGTGTCAGAGCTGTTTTTTGCAGAGTAATTTGCCTGTCTGTGTCTCTTCCAACCCAGCTTAGAAGTGCAAACAGAGTGAGATAGGCTTACTGAATGAACGCTTTCCTCATTGGTTTCACAAGTTTCAAGTGAATGCAGTAAATATGCTTTAATTGCATATTGTGTTTCAATTATTGCTGTAAAGCCATTAGAACAAATACAGTATTGCTGTGCTGAAAGCCTCCAATCTTTCTTTGCCCAGTGGCAGTAGCAGCCAACAGTATTTCTTTAGCTAGTAACACTCCACACATTTGCTCACTATTTTGACGGTGCTGTTTGTTCATGCCTTGATCACGTACTTGTTATGATCTTTGGGATCAAACTAGGAACTAAATCCAGATTTCACTGCTTTGTCCTTTGCTACTACTTTGTCCTGTGCTACAGTAGCATAGCAAATACCATTAGGGTATCTGTTGAGGAAAAGTAAACCTTTGGAATCACTCCCAGGTATGCAGGGAAACAAACGTATGGAATGGACACTCTGCTCACTGAGTATCTTACGGTGCATTTTATGGGGATACTGAGCCAGAGATCTAAATCCAAACCAGCACATGATACAGCTGCAATGTCACTCACAAGCAGGAAGGACCTTTGCACTAAGCTGGTCAGCTGGGGGAAGGCAGGAGTTAAAATGTGCAACTGGCTCTTCCAAGAGCCCAATTTCATCACAATCCTTACCAATCCCAAATACTGTATTTTCTGATCAGATTACTGACCATGAATTGATGAGTAAGAAGAGAATTGAGCCAGTATTACCTTCCCGTCTGCTTTAAAGCACTTAGGTCACAATAAAATCAGTAGTTCTGCTTAAATTCTAAATCTCATACATTGGCTGGTAGCCCAAAAGGGTTTCATTAAGTGCCTGTCTTGTCACCACAGTAATTTCTATTCACAGCATGGATGTCCCTTGTACCTCTGTATCACCTCTCACCCAAGGTGACATTGTCCAGGGAGTCTACAGCATGGTCAGTTGGGAGACATGCCTAAGAGGCAACGAAGTGGAGTCAGAATGGCTCTCAACAACGCATAACTTCTCACAGCCTTTCTCAAGTTCTGTCTAAGGCATGGCTTTACATCTAAAAAATGTGTGTATAAGTGGCTCAATTATATATAAACCAGATGGCTTATATTTTTATAGTCTAAAATTATACCACTCCCCAAAAGAGTCTGAGAAATGGAAAGAAATAGATTATGAGGAGCTGTACTAGTAACTCATTTGTCACTAAAAATAAAATAGAAATTAGAGACCAGGGTTGCTATTACATTTGAAATGAAGTAGAAAATTTTTGCCAAAGCTTTCACTGAAGATTTGCTTATTTTCTTGTCATTCCTATGACTCAATTGAGTTTCCAGAGCATCACTGATGTAATTTTTTATTGAAGATGTGCCAACTAGCTCCACAGTCATTGGGACAGTGGGGAATTCTGAGCATTCACCAGCAAGCAGCCTGGAGTCTAAACACTCTTGTTTTCTGTGTGTGTTCGCCTGATAAATTCAAAGCAGACACAGTCTGTCTGATTTTCCCAAGCAGGCCTCTGTATATGAGAACCAGAAAGCAAAACGAACCCCAAGCAGGGAGCAGACCTTGTCTGGAGAACTTTCATATGCCTCCAGATTAGAGGCTTGTTTATCTGTGGGTTTTTTTTTTGGTTGGAACAGCTGTCTGATGTGGAACTTGCCCCTCCTACAGCAGAGATCATGCCATGATATGGAATAAAACCAAACAAAAGCAAGTAATTAAGAAGAGAAATAAAATTCCTTGGAAACCGGGGTAAGGAATAAAAGAGAATTAAGTTCAAAGCTATGTAAAGTGATTTGCATGGACTATGATTTGATTAAACATGTTTGCTGGTTACACAGAGAGTTCAGCTCAACTAACTGATAGGTGTATGTGATACCACAGATAGCTTTCAACATTGCATTTAAGGTATCTATTTATTCAGAGAAGCCAGCCCCTCCTGGGGTTTCACCCAGTTCCACCTTCAATCAGAGAATGATTCTACTGGTGATCTTGTTTAGCCTCATCTCTGTCAACAGTGTTGCACTCGATTAAAAATTCAAACAGAGAATTTAGACATTGGTAAATAACAAGTTTGTAAAAGCCACGAAAACAAAACAAAAGAGAACCTGTCTCCAATCACACTTCCAAAAATAAGAAGATGGGGAAAACTAAGAGGTCAAAAATTGCCTATCAGACACCAACAGACATTCAGTGTTGCAAACCACCTTCAAGAAGTCCATCTATGCTTGACTTGCTTCAGAAAGTAGGACACCAGGCCCTGCACCATGAATGTCTTCACCCAAATCAGCTTAGCTGGAATCTGAAGAAAGCATTAAAAGAAGGAAACAAGGATGAGTACTGTTATCTTGAGCCTACCCAGAGCACAGGGAGGGAAGCTGAAGGTCGATAAAAGTGATGAGCTCTTCTCTGTGCCTGCAGTAGAGCAAAGCTTGTTTCCATCTGAATGTTTCTAAGGGGTTTGAAAAATCTCATTTCAAGTCATGTAGGTGACAGGACTTTCTCCACTTTCTAGAAAACGGGTATAATTTAATTCCATGAAGCACCTTGAGGCTTGTGAGGGGTATGTGTAGATATTAATAATGATAATAATGCTAGACTTATGTAAATTTTAACCTTTCAGACGCTACCTTTTCAAAGCTTTTTTTCTTCTTCTGCAAAGTGACCTCTTTGGAAATTTTAATGAAATAAGCATATGTCACAGCTAAAATAATTTGTCTTGAGTTTTGGACTTGGAATTCCTGGAGGAAGAGTTATGGGCCAAATTCTGCAGTCCATGTATGAGCAAAACTCTTATAGACTAAAAGACCTTGGGGTGCTCGTTAAAGCTTCTTTTAGTATCAGAGTTCACTCAGACAATTACTACGACCATTTCTGTCTTCTTTTTTGTGAATGTTTGCTGTAGTGAGGTTTTATTCACAGAAATACTCATAGAAAGTAGGCATGACAGATATTTGCAGGTGCATGTGTGGGGATGTGTGTGTGTGTGCCTACAATATTTGCACTAGAAGTTTTCACCGGGCCACCTTGAAGGTATAGAGCAGGTAAGAAGAATTCCACCTGGGAAACACATGTAACACATGTGCTTATATGCTGGAGCCAGTAGCTGCTGGAGGATTTGTCTGTGCAGCAAGAGCTGGGAAAATTTTCCAGATCCTGGATGAAAAAGTGTTTTTCAGGACTCCTTGTTGTGATGAGATTTAAATGTCTGCATCCCTTTTCCAAAACGTGGTTCCCACGGGAAGGGAATCATGCAAGCTGGAAATGGCACCCAACACTTCCCTAACCTGGGAGGCAGAACCCATTGTGGGCTCCTGTTACTCCACATCACATGCCTTTATCTAACTCATTCTCTATCTTCCCCAGATAAATGTTACTAGCGCAAGTTGCGCAGAACAGTTTCCAGGGATTCTCTAGGATAAAATGAAGTTACTTCAAAATCCTAATTGGAAGTGAACATGCGTAAAAATTAAAAGGATTGTTAAAAAAAAACCCAAACCCAAACCCACCAAGCTAAGATAATTAATTCTTTGTTTTTCCAACTGCAATACAGAATGAACTTTGAACTAGCTCTGCTGTAAAGAAGATAGATGCAAAGTCTCCAAGTTTTCCCTTTCAGGATCCACTCATGGGTTTGCCTTTATTTCACCTACAGAGAACTGTTTTTTCCCCACAGTCTCTATGAAAAAACCTATGATGCCTAAGCACAAACCTGGCAGATTTCCCAGGAATCATCAGGAGGAAACGCCAAGCAGAACAGTTGGGCTCTTACCTTCGCTCTGAGCTGAGTCCTGTGTCAGCGCACAGCTCTGCCCCCAGCCAGAACAGCAAGGCAGAGAGGGTGGCTCTGCTCTGTGCCTGGGTAAGTGCACCGGGACATGCAGAAAGCTGGCATCACCTCAGAAAACACACTTCCTCCCATTGATAGAATAGTTTCAGTATCCAACAATGCCAATAAAAGTCACTTTAAAGAAAGAGTCTAATTTGACAAAGTTTATAACAGTTTTTCACTATTTTTCAGTAGATGGAATGTGTTCTCTATATACATTGAAAATGAATTGTATTGCCTTATTCCTTGCATATTACATACTTCATTGTTATGTTTCCAAAAATTTTGTCTGTCTCCAGTGGCAACCACCATTTTAGTTTCAGTCTCAGCAGCTGAAAGATGATTTCAGGGACTCTAATTCAGAGGCTAAACCCAACAGCTTTAATGAATTGACAATGAGCAATACGCGTATACATATCCAACCAACATGTTTGCACAAACACGCTTTTATAGGTTTTTGTTATCAGACTCTCCAATACAGACCAAACAGCAGAGCACAATCTGTCATCAAATGAGCAATTTTTTGAAAGCATGCACTAAAAGAACAGATTTGAAATGTAATTGATCAGACTAATTCATTAAGAACACTTTTTTTTCTCTCTCTTTGAATATTTATTTTTAACTGGTAATGAAACAAATCTTTCAAAAGAATTCACCAGAAAACAGACACATTGTGTATAAAAGATAACTCTTATAGTTTTTAATTATGTTGTGTTGTATTATTGTTTTAAATCTTGATGACTTGGAAGCCACAGCCCTGTTCTTTGTGTCGATTTAGACATATAGATAATACTGGATATTATACCCCATACAGATAATACTGGATATGCCCTGCTTTTGGTCTCAGTCTTCCAAACATGTAACTATCAGGGACATTAAGATTCAGTTCAATATCTTTTCTGATGCTAGACTCCAGATTTCCTCTTTCTCAGCAACTGTGAAGTGGCAATCCATCAACTCCCACAGGCTCCTGTTACACACACTATAAACTCTGTACAGTGACTTCCTATAGCAGTTCCTTCTATTCTTCCCACTCTGTTACAGCCCTGGCTTACCTCAGATATTCCTTCACTGTTCTAATTTCTCTTTCAGACATCTTGATGTTGTCTACATCATGGATTAGGATTTTACTTCTAATTTTACTTAGTTTACCTTGTACTTGTATCTTTAGACAGTCACCTCCCTTTTAGGCTTCTTCCACCTTTAATAATGAGTGAAACAGATACATTTTGGACTCTCTCCTCCATTGTTTCCTGCATTGGTGTGATTGTGCAATTTGGGATAGGAACCACAGTCTATATTGAATAATTCTGCCTGGTGTTGAGGTATCTCTGTGGGCACTTGAGATGACCCTCTTGGAACTTCATCTGTCTTTTCTGGGAATTACTCAAACTGGAGATGAAGAAGGAAGGCATGGCTAGGGATGTAGTCCATCACAGCAGGTGGGGTTACAAAACCTGGTCCTGTTTCTAGTTATCATTTGCTAATTGCCTCACCCAATCACCCAATCACCTGTTTCTGGTGCTTTATTCTCCTCTTCTGTGTCCTCTGCAGGGACTTCTTCATGTTCGTTTCTTTCTCCCTGTCTCACACCACCTCTCCTTCTTTGGATATTTTGACTGTTGCTTTAACATTGCTCAATACGGAAGTTGCCCTAAGTTTGGATCAAATCCTCAGCCTGTGTAAATCAGAATGAGTCTACTGGAGTCAGTAACATTGTTGCTGTCAGCAAAGGACCTGTCTTTTTATATTTTATTCTATCTATCTGCCAGTTTACTCACAGTTGCTGATATACGTCTAGAGAAATGTCTAGGAACCCAAGGAAATATTCTAATCTGTCCAGTGGCTTTAAAATGCTTGGAAAATATCACAACCTAAAACTTCTGAGTTCCTCATTCATTTGCCATTTCATCCATCTTGCTTTGAGCTGCTATGAGCTCTGCTGGCGAAGGCCAGACTTCTAGCTACTCAGTTACCACATTTATGGAATGCCTTTAGCCTGAAAGCTTAGAAGTGGTTTCAGCCTTTTCAGATTCCCTAAAAATAGCCTTTCTCTTTCAACAACATGCATATACAATTCTTGGCCTATATTGGTGTAGTTGCCATAGTCATTGCGTCATCCCTGCATGCTGTAGTTCCTAAAAACCCATAGGAAGCAGAATAAATAAAACTGGTGGAATTAAAATACTGCACAATGACATCTGCCAGATGCTACAAAGAGGTGTTGGGAAAAATTGACTGTATAAGTCAAAATGAAAAAATATGGTGTTAATATTGTTGCATGTAGGCTTTTCTGAAAAAGGTCAGATTTTATTTTAGCTCTAATGATTGTTAATGCCAAAAACTTTTAAAGGAACTGATAATGGTTTTCTGCAAAACTTCATAAAATATGTACAAAATTAATAGCTAGATACTTTATAATTCTGAGTGTCCCACATATGCCCTTTAGTTTAGCAAGAAGTGCTAGGTTTGAAAGTAGTAAATGGTAATAACAATGCATATGTCTTTCAGCCAAACAAGATAATTATGACATATATATTATCCTGATATTTAGAAAGAAAAGTTGTTCTGCTCTCACTCTGCTAATGCAGGAACTTTCACATATATTTATATATATATTTACATTGAACTGAATAAACATGGCATCTGGCAGAAGTAGTGTAGTGAATTACATCATTTTTAAGCTATTTATGACTCAGACTTTTGCTATTGAAGTTGTTTTGTTTTGCTCTTTTTGCTTCTTGTATAGCTCTTTCTCCTTGTCTGGGGCTCTTAGGAGTGATTGTAGTATAAATACATAATAATGATAATAAAATAATTATAATAGTGATAATTTTCTTTAGTGCTTAATAACGCTTCTTTTATTTATAAATAATGGGAGATCTCTAAACAAATGCCCTAACAAATAAAGCCTATTATGTCATTCAAAGACACACAGCCTTGCTTCTGCAATTATAAACACTGGCATGTTTGGATTTTTTTCCCCTCAAACCCATTAAGCTGTCACATGTGTTTTCTGACTTTCTGTGTTGCTTGCCGAGCTGTTTGTGTATCTATATCTTGGGGACCAGCAGCAATGAGAACGGAAACACAGGAAAAAGTCCTGGCAGTTTAATGAGGCCTGGATAACATATGCCTTGCCAAAGGGATCTCATGCATTTTCATCTAAGTCCATCTTTCCCTTGCTGCCCCTGAGGCCAGGGGCACCATGTGAGCAGATTTCATTCGTGCACACACTGTCAAGGGAAGAATAAGCCCAAAAGATGGCATAAATGGGGCAAGAAATGCATATACCTATGTACTACCCCCTGTAAGGGTGGTTGAGACCTTTGTAAGATGTAAGGGGTCAAACCTTGCCAGTGCTGGTCCTCCCCACCTGTGAAGAGTAGTACTGGTATTGAACTTTTCACTACACACCAGAGGTTTATTCTGAAGGAAACAAGTTAGTTTACTCAAGAATGAACTAATGTATGTTTAGTGTAGCTGATGCGGATGGCAGGACCTAAGATTGAACCAGTCAGATAAAATATTTGGCAGATAAAGACACACATTTGACAGAATAAAATCACGTGTTTTCTGTCTGTTTTTGTGCTGGCTTTTGAGATACTTCTCCAATACAAAAGATCTACTTCAAACCTGTGAGTAGTAATCTTTCAGTTAAATCCAATGGTCACCGTGTCTGAGCCCAGGCATTGGGCTGTACCTGTAGCAAAACCACGTCCCAGTCCAGGTGTTTGTGCGATTCATTCACTGAGTACATAAGGAATCCTTAAAAATGGTTTGCAGTATATTTCAGTCCCTGGACCTGAAGTTGCAGACACAAAATGGATGGATGGATAGATAAGATACACATTGAAATGCATTAAAATTGCACAAAAGATGGACATCTTTTTTCCTGAGTGTATTGTGCCACAAAAAATCCATGCACATGATCACTGTTATAGCTCTAGTAATGTGGTTTATTTGTCACCTGAAGCCTTGTGTTAAAATGCTGCAGAGCAGCACATCACATCACACAGCACATCACACAGCTACATCTGCTTATTCTGCATGTTAAATAAATGGTCTTTCAGCTCCAGGGTGTTTGATGCCTGTAATTATATTTGATAACAGTGAATAATCTCTTCTATTATTAATAGGCTTTCAATTGGTGAGACTCCACAGGCTCTTCACTTGAGTTTCCTGACCTTCTAGTTTGCAGACAAGTGAATCCTGTATCATATTGACTGCGAGGTAAGGTTTTTGATGTCTGGTTTCTGATTTCACCAGCATGAAAGAGCCATTGCTCCTTGAAACACTATTCTGATTAGAGATCTCTTTATCTGCTTTTGTGAGCCTAGACACTTGCTAGTCTTTTGAAAAGAGGATTTGCCCAGGCAGGACCAGGTTTATGTATCATCAAAGGCATCAATACTCACTTCTGCTTCTAGAGCCTGCGCACCCATTGGACAAGGTTGTCAGCTCCTTGGGTAATGTTTTGAAGAATCTCATGTACTACCAAGGTACCAAAGTTAGAAAAACTTTGACTCTGGAAATCATCTAACCAAGATTTCCGGAATGGCCGATGAGACTGAAATCTTCAAGTTTAGGAACTCAGAGTGAGACATACGAGATTTTCAAACCAGCTCAAATACTTACCCCTTGACACCAGTACAGTGCACAGGGCACTCAGTATCACCAGTGCTATACAAACTTTTCCTACTGCACACCTCTGTCCTTGGGAGATAATACAGGCAGTTAACTAAATGAATTAACAGTCTATGTCCCACTTATTTTCAGTAAATTGACAAAGCCAGAACACCTTTTGAGATGTGAGTTCCTAAACTTTAAACATGTTCCTGAATCTCTTAATGTGGCCAACACAAAAATCAGACTGATAACAGTTGTAACACACTATTGCACTCTTGTACAATTTCCACAATATATAGTCACAATATAATGATGCAAACATTTACCAGCACAGGAGTTCAGACTTTAATCCAGTATAAATCACAGCAGAGGTGTTGAGCACTTAGTTCATTGATTCTTTGAACTTATTGTGCCTGTGCCTCCTGGGGGGAGGGCTGTAAAATAACTGCTGCACTTGTGAAAAAGAGTAAAATTAATATTTCTTTGACTTGTTGAATTCCAAGCTCAAAGCTCTCTACACTTTATCACTAATGAGACTGTAGTTGTGGGTTAGACAAATCGGACAAGTATTATTTTGACCA
Source organism: Coracopsis vasa (assembly GCA_026283785.1). Lineage (NCBI taxonomy): Eukaryota > Metazoa > Chordata > Aves > Psittaciformes > Psittacidae > Coracopsis > Coracopsis vasa. The sequence goes on from JANHGB010029734.1 coordinate 17,675, forward strand.
TTTTATGATCAGTAGAACTAGACATCCAGCTATTTCAAACTTACCTGGAGATTTTCCGTGCCTCAGTTTTTATCTGCTCACTTTGGGATGCTTTATGTTGAAAAGCAATGAGAAGTGCAGCTGAACGAGAGCTGATAACACTAAGCAGCTAGGGCTGCCAGAGTCAACCTCAGGGCCCACGTTATATAAGCCCTCCACAGCAAGGTGCAGACTGGTAAGCTTTGAAATCATGCATTATATGACTTGCTTTAGATGGCTGCCCAACAGGCAAACCTGGGAGTGTATGTGATTCCCTACAACTATTGGCTTTTAGATACCAATACAAAGCATTGCTCTTTCCATATAAATCCCATTACCCACCGTGCACATATGCACAGAGCCATCTTGGTGCAGCTGCAGCATCTTCACATATGAGCTATGCAGGTGGCATAGCCTTAGCTATTTGTTTCCCAAATGTCATGGCTACTCCCTTCCAAGAACCGTAGCACAGCTCTTAAATCTTTGCCATAATGAAGTGGTAAACACTACTGTCAAACCTCATGAATATTCACATCAGAATAATTCAACTAAAGTCCCAAGGGAGCAGGGAGCCAATTGAAAGCACATATATACAGTTGTCTCTTTAGATGATGGATCTGAACAATACTTCACCATCCAAATGACTCAACATGACATATAAATAATTGCTTGTGATTGCAACATGCACCAAAGGTTTAGTTATTGATTCTTTAGCTTGTCTGTCGTTGTTGGTTAAATGTTATAGGAAGCTGTCAAAACAGATATCATAGAGTGTGTTTGTGCATATGTGGGTGCAAAAAAGCCCATTTTTTTGGCTTCTTTCAATAAAGCAGACTAAAATTGGATTTTTGCAAAATAAGTGAAATTTGGGTTGTTGTTAAATGCGTGAAATGACTAAAGAACAATTTGTTACGACTTTAATTAGAGTTGCCTGACTATTCTCATACATCAATACTGAATGTTTTTATTTAATTAGTCAGTAAATCCTAGTCTGCCATAGCTACTGGATTAGGGTATGATCTGGTCCTTAATGAAGTAGAGATTGACATCATCAAAGAACACTTCTATTTAATTTTTAATTAAAGATTAAAAAGACCCTCCTCCATTGTAGCAACTACATTTATTTTTGGTTTCCAATACATAATATAATAGGAATACATAATTTGTGAATATGCAAATAACATTCTGGGAAGCATCTGCATTTAAAGGCATAGCACATACACATTTTCCTGTGCAATATCCATGCAAATTAATTCAGTGAAAAATTCAGTGCGCATTGCAACACATATCTTACCTTCAGGCAGAATTATACTGCTGCCATATCTTTTCTTTCTTCCATTGCTTCTAAAAGATTGGGGATTTTTTCATTTTCTACCTATCTTGGTTATAGGAAGTCAGATTCCATTCAAAAAGAGCAAACAGCTCAGTCTCTTTTGTTGACTCCTCTTCAGGGACTTGATTTGGCAAAGCTCTGAAGAGGCACCTAAGACAGATGGATGAATTTTACCTTGGAAGTTTCTCTACAGTACTACTACTTCTCTACAGTACTCTAGAGATCACGTCTCTACGTTATAAAGGAAGCCTTGGTGACTTACACTAGTCACATTAACTTCCAGAGGGCAATAGTGAAATGCTATGGATATCACCACCGAAATGTTCAAGGTGATGTGATTTTCTGTCATCTGAATATCCCAATACATTTGGAAGTAAAACAGAAAAACAATAGAGTAGAAAGATTAAGGTATAAGAAGTAAAAGGAAACACACCAGAGATAAACTACTCTATTGTAAGCAAAATGTCCCTTAGATACAACTGTCCTCTGCAGTTATATCACTTTCTCTCATCTAGGTCTGTAGCTCCAAAACAGCAAAAAGCAGATTTACTTTTATCAGCTGCTACGTGTCATGGCCTAAACTGGGTCATAAAAGGGACTTCTCAGTCTAAATATCCAGTATAAATATATTTTTTTCCCTAGCAAAATAAATGTTGCAATAACATTGTCATTGGTACCAGGCATCTCTTATAACCAATTATCCTATCTGCCTAAAAATGCAGGTTCGGATTGACCAAAACAATTTGAGAATGGTTTAAAAAAGAGCGAAATGATGAGGCATTTTATTTCATTACTTTTTCCAGAACTGCTACAGCAAATGACACAGCGGGTTTGGGTCTATTGGTATATACCATATTTATACCATATGTAAAAAAAGTGTGAATACTAACTTCCTTATGATCTTGCACTTCTATCAGAGTCAAATGAGTCACAAGAAAGTGAGAGCCAAATCCAGTGGTCCAGATTCAACTTATGTAAATTATTGTGCTCTATTCAGATGTTTTCTGGGTAGCCAAGGATAAGACAGAGGCATTGACCATCTCAACTTCTCTCAGGGGGTATCTATTTCTCCTTTTACAGAACAGGGAGCCTTCTAACATAAACACACAGGTGTTTTTAACATAAGGAGAAATGGATCTCCACCTCTGTGGCTAGCTTTTAATTCAGTCATTCCTTAGCTGACATATCTTCAAAGTCTTAAAAAGCTTGGCCCTCCATTAACACAACCTGAGCACTCCTGGCATGCTAAACTGCAGCTACTGGTTGAGTGATGATCCACTCCTGCCATCATAGAAGGTTTGTGTCTACCCATTTTGCAATAAGCTATCAAAAATCCTCTTTTGTGTGCAGGCCACCCTGTCTTTCCATTTGATTTATTTGTGCAGCACACTTCAAAAATCAGGCTGTATATTTGTTTCATGATATTTAAGTTGCTCCAGATCAATGTCTTGCTCCTTCTATCCTCTCACTTAGTCAGTGGGTATGTTTGCTAACGCTCCAGTGCACAGAAGTACTTAAGTATACCTTACATCATGTTATATACTGAAGGCTGTGCCACTGGAGGAGGGTTAGAGACACATAACATTTCAACACATTGAGTCCATTCTAATGAACTACATTCACCAACTATTGGCATTGCTCCTGGAGTCATTTTCTAAAAGCATTTTGTAATTTAAAAAATAAAGTTATTTAGCAAAGAGGCTTTATAAACTCTAGCTTTTTGCAGAGTGTCATTTGGCAGATGTGAGTTAGGCATGGAAATTGTTATATGTTGTTCTGACGAGAGTCTGGTTTAACTTTATCACAATAAAGTATGACACCATCACAGGCAGAGATTGTACAGTTGCTGTCTCTCCAGTACAATTTGTCCTATTGCTTGTCTTTACTTTCACAAAGTGAGGCAACTCATTGACTCTAAACAGACAAAAGTAATGCAACTGAGATGTTATGAAAGACTTATCATGAGCATGTCACTACTTGAAAGGGATATTTTTTTCCTTTGCTTATCTTCCTTTGTGCATCCAAGTAGATTTGGATCATTAAAGTTAAATTGTACTGTTAAAACCCATTCTTCTCTTAAATTATGCTACAGGATTTGGATTATTTTTTTCCACCCCTGTACGCCTGGGCTGTTTTTTAAGTCTTTCACACATGACAGTAATCGGATGATAACTCTATGTTAATTTCCTAGTGAAGATGGACCAGCTGCCTATAATATATTGAACAAACCTTGGTTCCTTATTTTGTTTGGATCTCACACTTCTGTTGCAAATATCTATGGCAAAATGTCCTCCTGGACCAATCTATCATTTTAAAGAGAGGACCAAAGAAAATAGATTAATCAAAGGGCCTGCAGTTATTGTCTCCCCCTGTTAGCTCCAATTCATATATCATTAGAGAAAAAAGCGTGTCAGCACTGTGGGATGTTATCTCTTTGGAAACAAAATTCTTCAGAATAATAATTCATTTTAAAAAAAATAAAACTCTGATGACAATACACAGGACTAAAACGCTGCCTTTCCTAATATTTCTGTATCAAGGAAAGCCAAGTCAAACAGTACAATACAGCACTTTCAGAAAGCACAAATATTTTGCCTAAACAAGGCTGCAGCACATGCATGCGGTGCTGGCAGTTTCATACAGCGCTGTTCATTATAAAGTAGTGTCAGGACATAGACAGGCAAGATATAGACTATACTATAGGAACCCAAATGGCTTTGATACAGTTCAACCAAAATGGTAAATTTAGGAGGAGGAGCACAGAGAATTGCTTTGGAGTGGACTCAGCATTGAATTTCAATCATTTATTCCATAACTGCAATTTTACTAGATGCTTGATCTAAGCCCTTTGAAGTCACTGGCAAGAGTAATGGTCTTTTGTCTCATGTAACACATTCATTAACATGAGAGGATGCATGTTTCTAAAACGAATCTGGCTCTTAGCAGAACTAGGTAAGAACTGATGAGTTTTCAGCTGTGTGCAACACACAAACTTCCTTCAGCCATATCCATTTCAGCTAATCTTAGGCACCAAGAAAACTGCCCTCTGTCCAGAGCGACTGCTGCTTCAGTGTCTCTACTCAGCTTTAGAAGTTATCTGGGATGAAGGACCGCAAAACCTTTACTTCATCTGATCTGTGCTCCTTCTGCTGTCATCTGGTCATAGCTCTGGCAGTGTTCAAGGCCAGGTTGGAGAGGGCTTTGAGTGAACTGGTCTAGTAGAAGTTGTCCCTACTTATACCAGGGAGACTGGAACCAAATGATCTTCAAGGTCCCTTCCAACCCAAACCACTCTGTGGTATTTCACCCAGGGACGTGGTTTTTCATGGTAGCTATTTTCCTTTGGCAGTAAATGTACCTGTCTTAGAAACAGCTTCCACTGTGGCTGCTGATGAGAATTTACTTTTGTCCTGGTTCAGCTGGACGATATCTTGTTGCTCCTCTGCTCTGCTCATGGTCCTGGCTTGGGCTGACTCTCCAGCAGAAAGCAGCCTGGAAGCAGCAGCTATCATGTCAGGGCTGGGGTCTATCTGTCCACAACTGCAGGCTGTTTGACAGCTCTTTGCAATTGCCTTTGGTTCAGTTTCCACAGCTTTCTTGAATCTGTTGTTATTGTTGACATATGTTCTGATTTAAGTTTGCCTTTTGCCTGCAAAAAGTGTGCCTGCATGATAAAAAAGAACTGGGTCTGTTATTCTTTAAGAGGCCTCAAGTTTTGGTTCCTTTGTTAACTATTTTTATTATAGTCTACCTACATGTTTTCAGTTTTCTGATCACTGTCTGTGCACAAGCATCCATTAGCTACTCCACCTCCAGAAACTGGAATGATTATCTTTCATCTTCATGCCATTCTCATCACAAAAGGTGAGCAAGTCTGTTCAGCATTTTCCCAGAGTTGTCTGAGATTTCAGGTGGCTTTTGATGGTTAAGCACAGGAAACTTTGACATCCTGTTCTATTTCATTTGTGTCTTCACTAAGGACGATTATTCCTGGCCAGCAGAATGCATGCTTTAGCTCATCTCAAGCCCGGTTTTTACTGTTTTGCATTTTTTCTTTACAATACCTGCTCTTCCTTTTGTTGAAATTAATGCTGGGTTGCTTTAAACATAACTGTCTTGCACCCATGTGACGCCTTAGATAGGAGATTGCCTCCTATGCCCCTTGACTGGATGGCCTGTTTAGGTCAGTGTACCAAAACAGTGGGTTTGGCATTACAATTAGAATTTTTGCCCTTAATAAACCTGCCCTCAGTAGTGGGAACTAATTTCTTACCAGTTTGCTATTAAACAATGCAACTGCTCACATTATCTGTTGGTATGCCCATTGCTGGGCCATTGCCTTCCTTTGAACTAATCTAAGGAAGTGTAACATTTCTTGAGATCTTTGCAGACTTTATAATCCCTTTCTTAGAGTGGAAATCTTCATTTAAGTAATCTAGTGGGGTAGTGCAGGGTTTTCTCTCTCATTTCAGCGTACATCCAAGCTCCATTGCATTTTTATTATTGTGAGCTGCTAAAGCAAAACTCATAGTGAAAATTCTGTCTCCTCTGGTCAAGAGAGGTAAATGTGTGATGCCAGATGCCACACTTACATTTCCCTGCTGCTTTTGAGTGTGTGCATCACGAGCTTTCAACTGTAACATCTCACATCTGATTGTCATTGGTCTCCAAATAGTTTTATGGAGCATCTGCCCTAAAAAGGATGCTTGTCACTGATGCTGCATTGACTCCGCAGTTCAGATGCAAACTGAACTAGTTGCTTATCCAACAGCATAGCTGTTGATGACAAATAGTGGCATCATTTTCAGCAATGTATGTAGGTTGCCACATCACACTGCAGTTGCCCTCTTCTTTCACTAGAAACCATCAAGAGTATTTCAGCTTCCTTCTTAGCTATCATATTAAGATACTATGTGGTTCCATTTCCCAAGGTTTTTGCACTACTGGTACAAGTTGGGTGCTTTGCTTTCCTTGCTTGTTCTGTTTTCCACACCTGTGCTGTTGGACCCTATTGCTTGCACTCCCACCCAGCCCAGCTTTCCTCTGTGGTTGAACTTGTCACTGCTGAAGGGCTCTCTGCCACCCTAAGTGTCTGATATGGTTTTGTTTATTTTCTGGATGCATCTGTTTTCCTTGTCATCTTCAGACTTCTTTCTAGAGTAAGATCAATTCTCTCAACTCTCCCTGTTATATGCAGGTATCGTGTGTCCCCCAACTGATTTCATCTTTAATGAGGACATTTTTATGTTTTCAGAACTGCTTGACACCCTTTCAAGTCTTCTGTAAAACACATTGAGATGTAGTGTTCAAAAGTGCTGCGAAGGGTTCTTTGAGCTCTCCTGTTGTACTTTGTATTGAGTGAAAGAGGCTTCTCACACAGTCAATGATCACATTTCAGTTGGTGGGTTGGTAAAACCCAGCCAAAGAGGTAGTATGCTCTCACCTGATCACCTGGGATGATCTGTACTTCCCCTACAGTTTTTGCAGCTGTTGTACTATCTACTATTATGTCTGGCTACAAAGTTATGTTCACTTCTCATTCTTTTCCTCCCATGAGGTGGTGAAATGAAAGTTTTATTTCTTTCTGGTTTAATCTCTTTAGGCAGTCGTCTGTACAGATTGGATTCTTCTTTCCAGTACTATAAAGCTTTTGCAATATTTTTTTGCCTGGAAGTTTCTCATTCCCATTGATCTGGATTCTTACTTTGTCCTGTTTCTAGTTACTATTTGGTCACCTAGTATTCACCCATTTTTCTTCACTGGGCATGCAGCTAATCACCTGCCAAATGCAAATACTGTGCCATAACATGGGGTGGCTCCTTGCTTCTAACAACTAGATGGCTTTTTACTGCACATTTCTTACATCTGAACTGGCTTCCTGGGACATCCTTTAACACATCCCTGCTGCACCTTATGCTTATTTCTGAAAGGTCAGCGCAGTTTACTGAAGACCAGTTCTTGGACTGAAATGGCAGCACGTTCGAATGCCTTGGAGCTTAAGGAGTTGTCTTTGCTTAGTTCACCCTGCAACTCTCCCATTTCAGTAATAAACAGAAAGTTGCATGACAACTATATATTATATGTTCTAAATGAGTTAATGGGCTTTGTCCAACGCAAAGTGATGAAGTGTCCATATCACAGAGATATGTTGTAATTGGCTCTGTTGGTTTGTTTGCAGTCTCTGTGGGGGGAAAAGAAAGCATTAAGATTGAGCAAATTTGCAGGCTGCTCCAGCCTTCTAGGCTCTGAGCAGACTTTTTGGTTCATTTCTTCATTTGTGGCATGGATGCAAACCAGGAATCTGGACATGCAGTGAAGGGTGTGAAAGAATAGCTGCGACCCTCAGCCTGTAGCCTTTCTGCTGATCTTGGTCCTCCTCTCTCCAGGGTTCAGCTCTGGCATTTTCTGCCTTTGAAGAAAGAACGTGAACTTCACAGTTCAGATTTTGGCCAATCTTTAGCTAGAAGCATGTGAAATCCTGGGGTTTATCTTTTTCTTTTGATACAAAACAATATATTGGCTCCAATTCATTCATAACTAGCCTCAGGTTTAATCAAAAGATTCAAACCTTTTGATAAACATGGGCTGAATACCACATCTGTAGGAAAAGCTGCAAACAGCTGAATTTTACCTTGCTTTGGGTTTCCTAACAAATATTTCATATTGCTCCAAAGTAGACTTTTCATGAGTTGAAGAGATCATCCTGAATAAAGGTTAAGGAGAAAGAGATCATATGACAAGCTTTGTTACCTCCTGCCATTTCTATTTCTGTTTGTATTCAAAGGCTAGGGAGAAAGGAGTAAATGATATAGTAAGAACATATGGTTTCTAAAAAGAATCCTTTTAGAAAGTAATGCATTAGTTAAATAGTACTGCATCTTGCCAAAATGACATTATTATAACATCATCCCTTACAATTACTAGAACAGCTGAATCAATAATGTGGGTAGTATAAAGAAAAACTGGCTACAATGGAACTATAAATTCTGCAGAAATTATTGTAGCAATTTTCTAGTGGTTTGGAATAAGCTTCCTAAACCTCTCAACCATTTCAGCAGATTGTCTGCCCCATGCAACAATTCTGTTAAGACTATCGTTTACTTGTGGCAACGTTTTTTAGCTAACAGACATGAGCCTGGGGAATTTGCATCCTGTGGAAATATAGCAATGTCAGGAAAAGGCTGCTTTTGCCTGCAACTTGCAGGCAAGCTATTTGTTTAAAACATCCTAATAGATTTAATCCTGTATTTCTAGATATCTGAGTCAAATCTGCATTGTGTGACAAATCTCTAGCTTACACGAATTAACAAAAAGCAATTGAAATTAAAAAGAGTACTGTCACCTAACTCTAGCTAAGGAACTATTCCTTGTTTTCAGCTAAGTGCTATTTCATTTCCAGTCTGTATGCCACAGTGAATAAAATTTGGAACATATTAAAATTAATTGCCTGAATATATTTGGTCCGTAAAGTTAAGACTGACAATACAGTCATTCTTTCCAACACTTCTTGCTGTTAATTAATATGTCTGTAGCTCAAATAAATTGTATTTTGCTGCATTTACTTCTTGGGTAGATAAACCCCAAATATAAAGGATTAAATAATAACCAGTTCCAAAACTGTGAGTGTTTTCAGATCTGTAAAGAAACTGATTCTTTTTATGAGACTGTATTGGGCTGGTTCACCTAATGGCAGCACACACTGGCCCATGGCTAATAGTGGGCTGAATAGAGTGAGAATTTTCAGCTAGCTCAGAACTTCACCAAATTCTCTGTGCTTCAGTGGAGTTATAAATGCTCAGCACCTGCTCCATCAGGCCAACAGATGGTCACAATTTAAGGAGATCTATAGGCAAAATAATCTTCATTTACTTCAAGCTCTTGTGATGCTCCACATTGATGTGCTTGCTTTAATTGTTTTGTGGATGAAGAAACTATTATTTGTTATATAAAATAGGCAATTGTTATATAAATAGGCAATGCTTCGTTAATAGATCTGAGCATGCAAATTCACTTCAGTTGTCATAGGTCAAGCTAAAAGCCTCTTTAAACTGAGAGAAAGATTCTCAGTGACTTTAACTTGGCTTTGGATCATGGTCTATGGACAGATTCAGCTTTAGTGTTAGTCTAGTTGAAGATGTCCCTGCTTACCGCACAGGGGGTTAGACAAGATGACCTTTGAAGGGCCCTTCCAACACAAACTGTTCTATGATTTCATAATATTGATCCTTTTAGTCTGCGGGCTTCATGAGTATGAGCTTTTTGTTGAAATACCGGGTGATGTCTGGGCACCATACCTCCCTTTGTTCATTAGTGATCCTACATTGTTCAGGTGATCTAACCTAAAAGCAACAGCAATTGTCTAGGGGTTTGTTTGGTTGGTTGGTTTATTGTTGGTTGGGGTTTTTTTGAAGTAGATAGATTCCTTGATCCACATCACACTGCAGGCACAAGGACACTGTCCAGTAAAAAAGCAGGAATAAGTAATAGAAATAAAGACAGCTGGGAATAGAAAATAATTGGAAACAAATCCGACTATACTATAATCTTTGAATGTACTTTCCAGTTTCTGAATGAAATAAATTTATTCAGAAATACAAACTTTACTGAGAGAGGTGAGTCTATCTGTAGACATATGGTTCCCCCATAATGACATACAAATGCCATGATTTCCATTTCTTTATTTCATGCCACGAGTAATTATCTATATTATAACATCTGAAATCTGAGTAGTGGCTATCTATTGTATGATTGTCTTAGAAGCTTAGCAAATGTAACTCTTTTACTCTTGAATAAAAGTCCTACTTATAATTCAGATGAACACAGGCCATCACGAGTTGCCAAGGTTGAGCTCCTCCTGATTCTTTCATGCTGTCTAATTGACATGACATTTGACATTGTGGTAAAATATGCTCATATTTTGGGACTGGAACAAAAAGGACGGTAGATCTAGTGGGTGGAGGAAAAGCCCTCCAGTAGAGCAAGTCTCAGGATTCATTACACTCCATAAACAGTGACATTTCCAGATCAGCAGTGCAGGAATGTTACAGCATATCATATATTTGTCTGCTGACAAGAGAAGATTTGACTCAACAGTCAAATTAAAGTATTGCCAGTGCCACAGTTCTCTTACCCTTGGATATTAGAATATAATTGTTCTTTTCTTACACATTTCCCCCTAAGCCACCCATCTGAACACAGCAGAAATACTCAAACAGATCTTTTCCCCTCACTAAAATATAAACATTAAGGTAAACAATATAGTGCTCCTCATTGTTTGATATTGATTTGTATTGCAGGTAGTAGTAGGGATTCATATTTAAGGAAAGGTATTGAAAAGCTTTCTTGTACTTACATGAGCCAAATAGTCACTTCACCTCAGGCAAAGCAGTTAGTTTGATGAAATGACACTTCATACAGTGAGACAGACTCCTGCTTGCTTTACAAGGCATCCCAGCCAGAATGAGGATCTGGATATTTGTGTGATCTGCCCTAGGTCAGAGATACTAGGGTCCAGCTCCTAGAGGTCAGAGCTGGTGGGAAGGTGGTGTCTGATAACACTGTAGAAAGTCTACTTGTCTAATCAGGTAGTGTCTGTCACAGTGCCCAACAGCTTTTATCCTCCATCATATTGGCAGAAGGGTATAGAAAAGCCTTTTAGATCCAGTCATGGTCTGGAGACCTGCAAAGATGCCTGAACTGAGAGAAAACACTGAACCCAAGACTGTTCAAGTCCAGGGCACCTACATATTCTCTTAAGGAATAAGGAAACATCTTCGACTAAGACGACAAACACCTTTGGAAAATAGAGTCTACTAAGGCAGAAACTAAAATGTCTCAGTGGTGTCAATGTGTAGGTGATGCTTCTACAGACCTAAAAGAAGGAGCCAATATTTAAAATGCTTCAGTTTTTGTGGTGAAAGCTGTGTTTTACTGCATTTTTTTTATATGATTTTATAATTCTTTAGAAGCTAGCAGTTGTGAATGGCTTTGCCACTTTTACACAGATCTGAGCAAAATTTCTACATAAGCTGAAGTATTGCCTGGTTATTACTATGATGACAACATGATCTGTCTTTTAAAATCAGAGTTATTCAAAGGTGGGTACCTTTCTAGTGCTGTGTAAGACTAAAAGTGACATGATGTTTTCTTATGAGAGGGTCTTAACAAGTCTCCCAATGAGAGGCTCTTAGTGACTCTTGAATCTTAGCAGGTCACTCATAGACATGTGTCCTAAGTATCTGTCTCTTGGGTAAATTCTACCTGTAGTTTTCAGTTTCAGTTAAAATTATCTTTCACCTTTTTTCATACTCAGGCTGGTCAGATGTTACGCTGAAGTTAACTTGTGAGACATTTTACACTGGCACAGAATTGATGTAGGGTATCTGTTAGATTTAGTATATGCCCTTTCCAAAGAGATCATAATGATAACTGAGATCCTGTGTACACCAGGAAGCCTACAGTGATGTTTCCTTCCTATCACACGTGCACCCAGACATATACTCAGTTCCCTTTATGAAAGCAATAAAACATTCTGATCCTATTCATGGTAAAAATAAAGAGGATGTAGAAACTTAACGTGCTAATAAACAAATACTGGGTTTATCAAGGATTCTAATGCAAAAGAGAAAGTCATAAATAGATGTTTTCTTCAGGGCTGAGATACAATATCCATTGAAGTTAATAAGAAATAAAGTTGTGCTGACTTCATTGTTCATGGGGAGAGACCATGAATATTTAAACAATGAGTGTTCAATGATAGAAAACTTTATAGAGATAGTGGACAAGTGGGGCACTGATTGAGTGCTGTCCCTGGAAGCTTTCTGGCACCTTTGGGATCCCAACATTTCCAGTAGAACTATTGTAATTTACAGATTGGATTATATTTCTTCTTTCCTCTAGGACTGGGTTTGTCATGTGCTTGTCCATGAAAGAAATTTTTTTTCATATTTGAAAGGCAGTAATCTTCTCCCTCAAGATATTCTTAGACTTTTACTCATCCTGATTAGATTATTGAATAAACATATTTCATAAGGACAGAAGAGAGTGTTATGACCAGCTATTCTGATGTTAGGAATAGTACAGGAGAGAAAGCATTTATCCTGGAGCTCCTGCATAGAGCTTAAATATTACTCTCATGATCATTCTTGGGAACATGTCTCTTCTTAGTCCTTTCTGGTACAACTTTCAAGGAGAGATTGAAGGCTAAAATATGTCTACTATAGTGCATGGGGACATTATAAAGAAGTATCTCTACTCATGTTATATGCAACAAGAAGGAATTTCACCTAGGGAAATAATTCCAACAAAACAATTTTATTTATTAAAATATGTTTCTCAAGTCAATCACTTTTTCTTTTTAGCATTGATGGCTGAAATGATTTTGTTTGGCTTTACTCACTTGTGCATCAATTCAGTAAAAGGGCATATTGGTTCCTGTCTTGCCTGGTCTTTTATTGAAGTAAAATTAAACAATTTCAGGATTCAATTATTAATACCTTCCATCTATAAACCATGTCTTCATCTATAAACCATATTGACATTCAGTCTAGACATCTCAAGAGGGGATTCACTTCATGAATATCAATAAACAGGTTGTAAGGAGACTGGGAATATTAAATTATTTCAAAGCATTTGACAGTTGACAATGTTAATGCAATAATTAAAAGCTCACATCCCTTAAAAAAAAGTCTTCTCAGCATTCCTGTGTTGGAAGCAGCAAAGTCCTTAGAAGGTGTAAACCAACACTGCCGTGCTGTCAGTACTAGATCTCTGCGGATTTCCACCAACCCCCCTCATACCTTCAAAAATAAGAAAATATCCTTTTTACCCCAAAGATGGCTTCAAGAACTAGTTTAGCCTCAATTTATGCCCAGTTTGGCATTAACTTTTCAGCCAGAAGAAGGTAAAAATTCATTTGAAAATGCAAATCCTATCCTCTCCTTTGAAAAGGAAGCAGCAGACAACTCAGTAGCAGCAGACAACTCAGTACACTGAATAGCTGACTTGTCACCTGAGATGCAGTTTGGAAAGTATTGAGTCAGAGAGAAAATGGCAAAAATTGACAGTAAAGTCTTTCTGCCTCTCTCAGTGCAACTTGTATAAAGCTTCTCTGGGTAGGAATCCATCAACTCAGAAAAATCTAATGATGAAAGACAGCAGATTTCTGTCAGGCATTTGTCTTAGCAATGACCTTCTGTGAGAAAACAGAACAATTGACCACAGGAACACAAATCATGTTGGGGGCTTCTTTGAAATTGCTTTTCAATGTGGATGGAACCCAATATCAATACTCCATGTGTTCGAAAATAAGGAAGGCAAAAAAACCCCAACAACAACCCCCCCCAAATATTTAGGTTTTAAAACAAAAAGGGTAATGCAATAAATATAATGCTGTCTTGTTGGGGGTGCCCCACTATATTTTAGTTTATTCTGTTCAAGTACCACTAGCTTCACATACATTCAGATTTTCCTGTATAACTGATTGGTGATATGATCATTCACTGCTTTCCTATCCCTACTGCTTAAACTGGAGGCAGGCTAAAAATTTGGCTATAATTTTTGAACAGGAGTAGGTCAATGGGCTGATTTTGTCTGGGTTTGAATTAATTTTGTTTATAGTAGCTAGTACTGGGCTATGTTTTGGAAAGCAAAACTATAAGATATGGTATTTATATACAGACATTCTGTGCTAGTTTGGGCTGGAACAGACAGATGATCCCACCTGGCCCAAGGGATATTCCACACCATATGGCATCCTGCTCAGCATATAGAGCTGGGGGAAGATGGAGGAAGAGAGAACATACAATTGAAGTGATTGTGTCTGCCTTCCCAAGTAACTGTTACATGTGATGGAACTCTGCTGTCTTGGGGATGGCTGAACACTTGATTGCAATGGGAAGAGGGGAATGAATTCCTTGTTTTGCTTAGCTTGTGTGCATGGCTTTTGCTTTACCTACTAAACTGCCTTTATGTCAACCCACAAGTTTTCTCACATTTATTCTTCTGATTCTCTACCCCATTTCACTGGCAGGGGAAGTGGGAACAAGCAGCTGTGTGGGGCTGAGTTGCTGCCTGGGATTAAACCACAACAGGCAATTATATAAATAACAAAGATTCAGAAAGACTATTGTTAATACTAAATAAATCTTGGGAGAAATATGCAGCCTCAGGTAGTGGTTGAGATGTTCCTTACTTCAGTGAGATTAAAACCTGATGACATTTAGTTTAGGTGAACTGAGAGCTTTTCAGCTCTCGCTAATGTAACCTCAACTTGCCATTGTGCAACACATTAATTAAAACTGGCTCTAATTTTTGCCTTTTGGAACTTAATTAACAAATATTGAAGACAATGCCGTGTGTGTTTATTTTGCGTGTAACCTACATCTCCTACAGAAGATCGTTGATAATTTCAGTTGTAACCTGTGGGTGCGCAAAAATGAACCGGGTTGTATCCCTAAGATGATGACACTTTAATAATGTATGGAAATAGCCTGAGGTGTGAACTCACTCCCATGAGAGAAGCAGCTCAAACCAAGGTTGAAAGGTGCAATCAGACTCACTTCTGCTGTTAAATTCGTGTGTTCCAGACTCCCATTTCTACCTCTTCACCCTCCCACTGGCCAGCCACCACTACTCCTTTATGCTTCTGTTCTCCTTCTTCTCTTCCACCATACTTCTACCTCTCCATCAAGCCACTTCAGGAATACCAATACAGAGTCCAGTGCAATCAGCTTAGTTGTTTGGGCTCTGCCCAGGGCCCAGAGGAGCTGGGCAGCATAACGGGAAGCAACTCTTTGATGCTGGTGGTACCCTAGACTTTGTCTGGTGTCATGGTCCATCCTTCCCCCTTCCCTTCTCTAGCAATGGGGTGCCAAGGATGCACCACTTACCCTGGAGCTGCTTTCAGATCAAGGGCTATAGGTATTCCCATTCCCCCAAACTCTGAAGGGGATTGATTCAGATTTCTGTCTAATCCTGAGCGCTTTCGAAGAATTATTGGTCCTCTATAGCTGAAACATACTAATTACTGTCCTGACATCTGCCTTCACTGCAGACAAATTGGTTTTCATTGTGAGAGAAATGCTGCCCTCCAGCTGTCAGGGCAAGTTATTTGTAATCCTGACCAATTTTATGCTTTAACAAATGCACCTTATAAAAAATGTATCAGAAAGAACAATGAACACTGCTCATAATCAGTAATCAGTCAGGATTAAAAATTATTTCCACTAAAACATCCAAGGGGTGAAACTGGCTTTTAAGGTGGTTGCAAAACACCATTTCTAGGTATAATAGTTTTCCACTAGGCAATGAATGTAAAAGACTCTTAAAACTGTAATTGTGAAAAAAGAGTTAAAACTTATTTAAGATAAATATTACAGTAAGCTGGACACTGTACACTTCCATTTTGTTCTGGATGGTGCTCTTTTTCATTCTGTTTTTAGTAGAATTTATGTGGATGCCCATTCTAGAATCAAAGCTATTTTCATTTAAGGAACTGCATCCAGTGGAACATTGACATACCAAATGGGTGCATGTTTGTTTCATTTATGCCTGTATCTGTGCATTCATTTTAGACTTAGATTAAAACATTCCCTTTTTGTTTGGTGATGGGAAATGTAGGTATGTGTGTAGATAATGATGAAGGAGGACATGGGCTACTGAAATGCAGAATTGGGTAAGAAATATGTGCTGGCTCCTTTACTATTCTTCCTACATTACTTCTCCTTCCTTTTGCATACACTCATTGAGTTAAGCATGGAAAAGCATGTCCTGGGAGGTATTTTGATGATTTAGGAACTTTAATGCTACCCTATAATTTCTTAGCTATGATTTTTCCACATATAAGACAATAAGGTTAAGAATAATTTGCACACTTAAATCCTTTCCCCTCCAATTTACATTTCCACTTAAACAGGGCTGATAAATCACTCCGCAAACAGTAGTCAGTGTGGGTATCTGCTGCCATCAGGCTCCCATGTAACTCTCTTATGCTAACAAAAAATAATATGTCAAGGTCCCTGTCACTCTTCTTGGCTGTTGTAGTGTGTTGACCGCATTTAAATGTCTCTTTGGATTGATTGCTGTCAAGTGTGGGGCTGCTGAAAGGCTTAGCTCAGATGCTGGGGTTGTTCAGAAATCGTGTAATGAGGTTTATACATTCTCTCCCTTTGCAGTATAAAGAAAATCCTCTTGCAATGTAGGTCAGGTAATTTTACTTAAAGTCATTAGAGAGCTATCAGTCCCCCCTAGATTTGGATCTAAACCATGAAGTCTGTAACTTTTCTGGAAGGAGGAAGGATGATGTTCAGTAGTGCTGGAGGTGATGGAGGAATTCCCAGTTTATGTGCTGCTGAAATTGAGCAGGGGAGAATTTATACACTCTTTCTTCTCCGCTTCTTCTTAGGAGGCATGGCTTTTCCTATTTGCCTCTGGTACTTTGAAGGACATTGCTAAAACATCAGAGGAGTAGTGCTTCCTTTATTTCTGTATTTTTGTACCAACAGATAATAACCCAAATGAACAGAAATTCCCTGTTAGTTTACATATCTTGCTCTCCCTGATTTGCCATATTTGTTCTTACTAGTACATAAAACGGATGCAAATAACACATAC
>JANHGB010029737.1:0-14423 GCA_026283785.1 Coracopsis vasa
CTGCCCATGGCAGGGGGGTTGGAACTAGATGATCTTAAGGTCCTTTCCAACCCTAACTATTCTATGATTCTATGTTAAGCACTCTTTTATAAGTACCGTTTATGGGAAGAAGAATATTACCTTTGCAGCACTCAGAATTTTCAAAAGCTTCTTCAGTTTCTTTTCAGGAACAGAGAGTAGGCGATCACGATTAACAGGATGAGTCAATAAATATTCAATGTAATCAATTGCTAATTCTGGCTTCGATTCATGTGTTACATGGATACGTACTCGTCGTTCAGATGTTTTAGCACTCTAAATGAGAAGAAAGCACACAATCAGTACAATGCTGTTACTATGTTACTTCACAACTAGTTCCAAAGCAGAATAATACAGCGTGAAAGAGGCCTCTTCTATCGAAAAGCACAATGCTTTTATGCAATCTAGCAATTCCTTAATTCTTTGATGCATGCATGTGCGCACCTTTCTTCGGGTTAGCGTGTCCGACAGCCAATCACAGACTAATTCCATAATATGCCCCACTTGACCCCAGCGACACATGCAGTCTATCAGGGTAGAATATTTGCTTTCGTCAGCTCCATTGTCAATATTTCTGAGCCTGGAGATCACACCACAACTTGAAAACAAACAAACAGAGATGCATTAGTTTTACATCCAGAAGTGCAGCGACAATTCAAACAAAAACAACCAGCATAACACCAAAAAAGATCTGCCAATGGCTCAAAGACATATTTGCACCTCACAAATTTTACTAACTTATTGTATTTGTTTAGCAGATAAATTTATCCAAATGGACATTTAATACATGGAGTTGTGAAAAATTAACAAGTACAGTCAGTCAGATTTCTTGTCATTAATATTCTGGATTTAAAAAAAGTACCTGAATGTTGGAATAGCAGCAGGGGGCATAAAGGATGCTAGAATAACCAGTGGAGTTGTGCAACGCTCATCCTAGGATTAAAAATTAAAATACACTGTATTTTACATGTACATGTACAGGTACATACACACCAAACTGAAAAGAGTACCAAAATAGCATGATTAAATTATCTCAAATTAAGGATTTCCTTTTTTTCTCTAGAAATGAAATTGAAAGCAGCTCATAACAACATGCTATGAGCAGTCTGAAGCTTCTGATTCATGTCCACAGAGGTCAATTATCAATTACCTTATCATTCAGCTTTCTGACAAATTGTCAGAGCAAGTACCATGAATAATTATGCCTCCCATTATATTAACAACCATTGCAAAAGAAATAACAGCTCTAGCTTACATTTTTTCTAGTAGTGGCTAATACTTAATTGCACAATCATAATACCATCTAACTCCTCTCAAGTAACTAGTGCCTTAAATAAATATTCATTCACATCAGAAATTCATATAAAAGACTCAAAAGAAAATGTGCTTATATAACAATGGTAATGTCAAATGCACTATAAATCGTTACAACTCATCATAATACAAGGTCTAGGCCATGACATAGTCTCATTCGGGTTATACAGAAACCAATCCACGTGAAAGACTCTTAAAAAATAGTATATCTGTATGTCCAAGCTTCATAAATACAGTCAAATGAAATTATTACCTACTTAGGCATTTGAAGATCTAAAACCTTTTAACGATGGTTTTTAAAAGAACACTTAAAAATGTATTTGTAGCTGTTCAGGAAACATACTGCTTCAATCTGTAGTCTTTTAGAAATTAAGCCCCTGATGATAGGTCTTTTCAGAACCAAGCTGCTTACTCACTTTAAGAATATCAGACTCAAAAAGGTTTCTTGCTAAAGCTGGATGTCATGCCTGCTCACCAGCACCTTTCAGGAGGGACATTACATACTCTGCCAGAAAAGATTTAGAATGTCCTTGACAACTTCAAATGCTTTCAGGGTAGAGAAAGCATTTGGTACAGGTGTGCTGCAGCATATTATGTACCAATGAATTGCTTTACACTCCTTGATTATCTAAAGAAAACTTGAACCTTAAGTATAACAGCCATCATATGTATATATATTATTATATTTCATTATATACATATTTCATAATATATATCATTATATTTCATAAAAGCCAGGAACAAAAAAAAACAGACGTCCAGTAGATTACCCTTCCAAATGCTCTACAGGGTGCAGCAGATACTATTAACCACTATCAAAAGATAACATCTTGAAGAATAGCACTAGAACAATTAAACAAATTAAAGAAACTGAAAAGATGAAAATGAGTGATTTTTATTACTTGCTTATATCAAGCCCAAACAATAAATAAGTGCACCAAAAGATTGTTAGAGAGTAGAATCAAATTAGCAGAAACCATTCACAAGAAAGTGAAAAAGGGGCCTCAGCTGCTTTAGCTGTCTGTTCCAGTGGCTGGATCATAATAAGAAGTGGTGGTGGAAGAGTTAGGGGGGTACAGTGGGTAGAAAAACATGTGAACTCACATGTACACTGAGTACTTATTCTGCAATGGCACATTTTCAGTCACTGATTTCCAAAAGTCCAGAAAGGATTCAAAAGAATGGAATCCTATAAAATCATTACAAGGTGAGCAATTTATTGCATAATTATTTCTGTGTTGACTATTTAGATAACTGTTCATTGGTCAGATATTGCAACTGGAGAATAGCTTCTACCCACCTGTGGAATTCCAAGAAACTTGCTACTGTACATGGTTTATAGCAACAATGAAAAAAGAACACAACCCCATGAAAATAGATTAAAGACGTAACACATGAAAGCACCTGAAGAAAACACTAAGCACTCACAGGAAAATCTAGGCTTTCTTTACCTTAAATACTTTAAAATATTCAGGAAGCACAGCAGCAAACTTTCTGATAGCATAATCTTTGGCATCTTCATTCTGATCTAGTGCTTTGTGGATACTTCTCCAAAGAATTACAGTAACCTCCAATAAACTTGCCATGCTGGCCACATCATCGATTGACAACACATTATTCAACACCTGAAACACAAACACTTAGATGGTATTACCTACTATATTCTCAAATATAAATTTAGGTTAAAATAAGGTTTTGAAAACCAGTGAAAATCTTTCTATTGATTTCCCAAAGGCATTGTGTTTGTTGTAGAACATGAACTCCACTATTCACTCTTATTCTCCGTATATAATTTGAGTCATTTTGTGACACTAAATTTTTAATAATTTAATTACAAAACCAATGTACAACTAGTACTGGAATTAGGGAAATATTCATTTAAAATATGCTTCATATTCCTTCTATGTTATTCTAGCTACTTCACCAAATTTCTTCTATTGCAGGGCATGAAAACACCGTAACAACAGTTCTCCCCTTCTAAAGTCCACATAGATCCAAGTGCTTCTCTTTAGATCTGTCGTATCATTAACTGCTAATGTCTCCAATTTAGCACCACAGTAAAAAAGTTACCAGAACTTATCATAAAGTAGACTTTCTTACACTTGTATTCTCCTTTTCACTTTCATCTTCACCACCATCATCATCATCACTATCATGAAGATTCTCTTTCACTGCTTTCTGGATGCAGGCATTCAAGCAGCGCCGAATAGTAAGCATCAATTTCGCTAATTTGAATATAATAAGAAAATTAGAGATTTACCATTTGTTAAGAATGTTGCTAGTAAATGTCTCTAAGTGTAATGCTGCAAAGCCAGTAGGGAAAAGCAGACAACATAACCAGAAATAACTATGAAAAAAAGAAAAAAAAAAAAATCCAAGTAAAAGGAAGTGGAAAAATGTGAAAATTTTCTATATCCCCAAATCTGAAGAAAAGGCAACGTTGTCATCAGGTTCTATAATTTTATTCTTAAAAAAGTCTGCTAAAAAAAACCCCACAAACAAACCAAACCAACAACAACAACCACCACTTTATCAAATCAGGATCAGAGGAAGCTCTCACAACTCCTGTACTCCTCTGGCAGAGATATTAATTTAATGACCTATGTTCAATCATGTATCCTCTCCAATGTCAATTCCAATTCGTTATAAAAGATGAAGTACCCTAATCACTGCACTCCCTAATGAGGAGCTCATCTCTAGATGCCAGTGAAAAGGTTATGTCTGGTGGAAGTGTGACTAGCTGAAATACACTAGCATATGTTATTTCAGAACAACTTTACCTAGGTAGTCAGAAAAGGTGCAACGGCCTGGGCATTTCACCCATTTTCTTTTTTTTTATAGTATTAGAACTCCACTGAAACAGAATTTTTCCAGTATTACTTGGTTCAATTGCACTTTTATAAAAAGTACCTATACTCTGTGCAGTATATACCCTTTTTATTGAAAGTTTCTCAAGCTTTTAACAGGAAAGAGGGCTTTTAGATTCTTTCAGAGCAACCTGAAAATACTACTGATCCAGAGATCCCAGATAACCAGATTATCAGACATAAATATTTTCCACCTTCTATAGAATTTTCCACATAAAGATCTCAGATCACTTCAGGTACCAAGGTATTTTACTTCATTAATTCTGCATGATAAATAAATATCAGCTTAGTTTTAAGGTACATGTGAGAAAAAAGGGGAAAAGACAGACCTGATAACGCCACCTAAAGAGTATAACATAGCACCTAAGAACAGAAACTAAAAGCCCTGGGCTCTTCATTGTTGAAAAAGCTTATGACTGGTGTTAGCAGGGTTTATAATATTATACTAAAACCCAAAGATCTAGCAACAACATACTACTGTTAAGAGAAAAAAAATGGAAAAGCAATTACATGGTGTGATGTTAGTATTCCCAAAGACTAATAAGGTTTTGAGGTTTTGTACCTTACCTATATTAGTGGGGGCAGTATATTCATAAGCATATTGATAGAACTTTCTAGCTGCTGCTGAATTCATCTGGATGAGAGTAACACAGCGCTCACACCACACATTCTCAGGTTGGTTGAGGGGAAAGAAAGAGTTGAATAAGAGATTCACTATGCGTCGTGACACAGGCCGTGAATCGACTTCAAGACGAGTCAGAAGATGCTCCATAGGACAGATTTTCCAGAACTTTTTAAAGGAGATATCAAAAGAATTAAAAGGATAGAAGAAAAAACAATCACCTTTATTAAGTGGTGTCCACATCAAAAGTCTCAACAAATAAAAACAATGTTTATCAGAAAGCATGAGCATTTTTAATTTTTACCAATCTCAGCATTTACTTGAGGTCACATATTTCAATAACAATGCTACATTCCTGCTCTGACACACCTCTAAATCTGCTATTATCTCAGACAGACTGGTAAAATTCTGGTTCAAGCAATTCCACCTCAATATACTTGCAATGCTAATGCAATTCCAGAAGTATAGGCAAGAAATATTTACTCTATAAGGATATCACTACAAAATATAATTATTTGTCATTATGTGCTATTTTTCATATCATCATTGGACAATGTAGGACCAAACTACTACAAGTATGGTATGCACCCTAAAAACCCACAGAGAACGAAACCCTGTCCAAAACCATCCCAAACCAGAGGTGCATCCCATTAGCAGAGCACTAGCTTATTTGTAACATAGCAATTGAAGGCCAGAACCAGAACGAGTTCTCCAAGTAAAGGTTCAGCTGCACAATGCTTATCTCAGGAGATCTGCAAACATTACTAGGATCCTGCTAGCAACTTTTTGTGCTGATAATCTGAATGACAATACCTTGTACCTGCAGTGTTTGTCTCTTTTTCACATTTTCTGTTGACATGCCTAAGCAATGCATTAAGGTATGTATTATGGAAGTGCCAAACTTGCTGTTACATTATTGTTATCCTTATCCTGAACCTGTGTGCAAGAAACCAAAAGCTCTAAATTCTGAAATCACCTCCCATTTATCTTGTCTTCTGAGGCATTTTGGGGAATTTGGGAGGTACTGAGATGGTCTAATCTCAGTATATGTCTTTGAAGTCCTGTCATCAAAGCTGGAATGCACATGTTTGACAAGTAGTTAATTCTCTTGAAAGGGATAGATGTGTTTCTTGAGCACTGAAGCCTTAGAAATTTGACAAACCAAGTATTAATTCATTCCTGAACAAGAGACCTCTGAATTCATATATAGCGTACACATAAGGTAAGCTTGTCCTAATAACTAAGCTTAGCAAAGGCAAAAACAGACTAAAATAAAATATAAAATTGACATTAGGAAACCATTAACAGCAGAGAGTAGAGAAAGAGCTCAATGATGCTATAATGCCTAAGGCTGAACAGTCTCATCCTAAATAAGAGTCCACAGCCGAACACAAAGTTAGTTCAAAATCGCTACAAAAAAATATCAAAAGCTCAAAGGCCATGCCCACAGAAAGCAAATAGAAGTGATAAAAAATAGGTAAAAAAAACTAAAAAAGAAATTTGATAAAGGTGTTAAGAATTTAAAAGGTAATAGAGGCCTGACTTGAGCTAGCCAGCTGGAAGGGAGGATGGCTGTACCTACTGCTCTGCCCTGGCATGGCCACGAGAGGGCAGGGAAGAAAAAAAATGGAAAAAAATGCCTGCACTGCTAAATAAAAGTGTCAGGAATAGGCCTAGGCTTTGGGTCCCAGATCACTTACTGCTTAAGCGTTAGTGTTTCTGAGTTGCAGATTGGCCCCGCTTCACCAATCCTAGGCAGTCAAGAGGTCAGCATGCACAGAGGACACCAGGGCACACACTACAGCGTGCAGACCCAGCCAGCCAGTGCTAGCTGGTCTCAAGGCCAGTGAATGATTATCATTTATGCTTTATTCATTTTAGACACAGCTAACGAATCTGCATTTTATAAGGGAGAAAAAGCCTGAGGTTATTGCTGGTAGCTGGCAGCAGAGAAAGCCTAAAGTTGTTCGGGGTTAAGAATAGAAAATTTGCTGGGTCAGAGCCATGCCTCTTAAAAAAACCAGACAGATCAGGGTGTACATCTATAGCACTGGCAATTTAATCTGAGAGTGCCTGTGATACCAGCAGCCACTAAACACAAGTAGGCAGGCACAGAGAGGCCACTGGACCTATTAATCATTCCAAACTAGTCAAAAATGTGGGGGAGAGGAAAAAAAGAAGAGTGCATTTGGCTCAACTAAAAGGTAAACTTCCCAGCATGCCTATAAAATCCCTGCTGTAGTAATATGCAGACACAGTACTATCTCCTATGGTTAATTTTTTTGTGAAGAACAACTATGGAAAGGCGAAAGCTCAGCAGCACTAGTCAAAATTTATTTATATTGAAAGATTTTTCACAGCCACCATGATTTCAGTAGAATTCAGAAAGTCACTGGAAAGAAGTACTTCTTTACTACTACCATCATTTGGATCAAAACCTTTAAAATGACAGAAGTGACTAATAGCAACAGAATCCACAGGTCTTAGAAACAAACATGCCTAAATATATGAAGAAGGGAAAACCTGAATTTAAGAGTATTACTACATTAAGCATGTATTCTCTTTTTCCTCTTGGGAGTACTGCAGAAATCTCAAAAGGTACTGTTGTAGGGGTTTTTTTTAATAAATGTCTTGATTTCATCTCCTCCTTGCTACATATCAAGTGTCACTTATCCTACCTTGGCAGCCTTGACAGTCTTAACTTTCAGCAGCATATCTACAAAAGCCACTCGCACTTTCTCTGAATTGTCATGAAGGCTGTGTCTGGCTGTTGGCAGGAGCTGTTCCAGTAATGGGTGACTTAGTTTGTTGTCCAAAATTACCGGCAGGCACTGCAAGGAAAAAAAATACAAAATTATGCCAAATAAATAAATGAGTAGATATGAAAAAAGTTGTAACTAAAAATTGTTGAACCAGACCATGATACTTGTAAGGTTAAATTAAGTAGGGACAGATACTGTGAATGCATATTTTTCTTGTAATATTCTTCAGTAAAAA
The DNA here is from genome assembly GCA_026283785.1 of Coracopsis vasa. Classification (NCBI taxonomy): domain Eukaryota; kingdom Metazoa; phylum Chordata; class Aves; order Psittaciformes; family Psittacidae; genus Coracopsis; species Coracopsis vasa. The sequence continues at coordinate 7,819 of JANHGB010029737.1, forward strand.
TTGCTATGGTGATTCTGCATTTCCAGTGAAATGTGCTTACTGAACTCATTTTAAGACGGAGCAGCTTTAGAGCTACACTGAGGCCATGGCCTTGCCTTCTACCTGGGGGCATGGTGTCAGGTACTTTTTGTGGCAGCAATACCAACTCCTTGAACTCTGCCAACTTCTGACTAAAAGTATGTCTTTTTTTTGTAAAGTTCTTTTTAAATCAGTACCTTCTGCTTACCCAGTATAGACCCCCATACAGCTGTAGTGGAGCAACTGATGATTAACATGAAGATAGGTCCAATTTAATGCTGAATTGCCATATACACAAAACCTTTAACTGAAACAATGCTTAGGGAGTCTATTTTTCTGTCCAAGCTATTATTTACCAGATGACAGAAAGATCTAGATAAACTAATCCTAACACACTAAACAATGCACAGGAGGCAGCATTCACAAAGAAAGAGTATGTAACTGTATTCATCCAAACCTCAGAAACACAAAGTTAGGGTACAATATCTTAACGTATTCGTGTACATCTTGGGATGGGTTAAAACCAGTGACATAGAAACATCCTGGAACCCGTCTGCATACATTTTTCAAGTCTAAGCATAATTTCTTATAGCTAAAATAACTAAAATATCTGGTCCAAACAATTTATCTAAGACTGAAAATGCAAAGTGGTTGAGTCAAAGCCAGTCAATAATTTAAAAGGACTTGTACATTTCAAATGTGCGGCTTTCATAAAACATGTGCAAAACATGCCTGTATTAGGAACTATTTCTAAGTAATTTTGCAGAGTAATCTCCTTGACTTAAAGTGGTCTATACTAGAAACCTGTGCATCAAGTAAAATATAGAAGTGATAATTGTGATTTTAAATTTAGAAAAAAAGATTTACTTTAAAAACAGAGCATCGAACATCCGCGGATGTTGTATCACATGCCAGCTCTCCAATTAGTTTATTCAAGAGATCAGCAAGAATTGTTGGAGGAATCATCTCCCAGTATTTGGATGTTATCTGACTAACTCCTAGTATCCCTGTAGAGCGGACAACTGGATGAGGATCTTCTAAGAGACTCTAAAATAAAGAGAAGAATAATGATGTGAGAACAGTATTGTGACTCTACTGTTGTTTGACATTAACCTATCATAAACAAATAGCATTCCATTACCTTTTAATGATTATGCATATTCTTTCATACTATGAAAGAAATGTAATATTAATATTCCCTGAAGGCATTTTATTATGAAGCAAACTAGGAAATTTAAATCAGAAGCAAAATTAAGATAAATATTGGCAATTCTTTTCTTTTATTGGACTTTTGCAATACTTTTTTTTTTAATAGCTCACATTTAGTCTTGCATCTGTGACATAATTAAGAATATTTAGACATATACGAGTTTACACTGGTCACTGTTCCTATGCAATAATATAAAAACCTTGGAAATTCCTTCAGGTATCTGATGTTTACCTTTTTAAAGGCCATACTCAGGATTTCCCAAACATTTTCTTAATGAAAATACTATGCCCACTTTCACCCATCTAGACTGGTCTTTTAGGTTCTTATCTCCAGTATACTTCATTTCAAAAGCATTCAGCAATCCAGTAGTAAATTTCCATTGAATGTTTACATATTAATTGTAAAGCCCTCTTCTGCAATCCTAGGTTAAGGATAAAGATCCATTACCCATGAATCTAATCTTTCAAAAGCATCTTTCATTCACAGATTAATAAATAGCAAACTCAAATATTAGCTTTTCAGCATTGAAAATGGTGCATATTATCTGTTGTGAACATACTACAGAAATTCAAAATATTATTTTTGTACTTTCTGCATCATAGGCCTGTATTCCCCTATGCATACTACTCAAATTCCACAAATATTAATAGCATCAAAAGCTTATTTTTGAGTTAGCTTTGATGTAAGCTTCATTTTTAACATTTTAGTTTCATTAAAACTTACAAAAAGTTCTTCAAACTGTTTCTGAATTTCATTGTTCATCTCTTCAGTGTTAAAACTGGGATCATGAACAGGAAAAGCATCAACAAATAAAAATGCTGCATTTGATCGAACTTCTGAGTTTCTGGCCTGTTACAATGAAGGAAAAAAAAACGTTGTCAGTAAGCACAGACTGTTAATATCAAAAAGCATATCCTGTCAAATACTGGGCTCCAAACACTTTTAGCAAGTTAGTGGCTTTAATTAAATGTATGTAAGAAAGGAATTTTAAAATGTATGGAAGAACTTAAGAGTAACATATGATTTACTTTTTTTTTTTTTTACCTTACATTTTTGCCCATTCAGTAAAACCTGAGTTATTCGTACAATCAGATTTCAAAGCATATCAATTTCAATGACCCTGAAGAGTCACACTCTGAGCCCTTCTCTCTCTGTAATGCTGAGTAAATCAAAAGCAGTTGGGATTTCTCTTGGTGAACTTAAAGCTCCTCTTCAGAATATAAGAATCTTGAATTCAAGCAGACTGAATTAATTAAAATGCTGCCTAGAGACAGGTGATTTAATTGAAAAGCTCAAGCCTATTTCTTCAAGAAAACACTATTTAGAAACTAAGTACCAGCAAGCCTGGAAAGTAACTTATCCAACATAAACACATTCAGTTCTGTATATATGCACGTAAGTAACAGGACCATATTCTGAGCTGCAGGAAGCACATCAAAAAACTAAGACAAGCCTCATAACCCTCAGACATTTTACCACTTGTAATAGTTCTGAATGTGTTTTCACTGGTTATAGAGACCCAAATGTAAAGAAAAATGAAAAAAAGTGTATATTTAGACACTCAGTGAAAAATAATTGGCCTTGTGGGCTCTTAGAGGACAGAAAAAGAGAGCAGGCAATGAAATGAAGAAAAGACGAAATTCAAGGCTTCTCAGAGAGAAACCTGTAATCTAACCATCAGACTACACTGTATGTATCAAAGACAGCAAGCAGTACAACGATAAGAGCCTGTGCTGAGGTCTCTTGACAGGAAGAGGGAAAGAAGAACTTTGGGTTCAAGTTAAAACAAGTGTGTGCATGTATATGAGATGATACATATACAAAAACACCGTAATAAAACAAGAAAAGTAAGCTTAATTTTAACAGCACAACCAAAGACAGTTCAGGGAACCCCCTGACAATTCTAATAATCCAATTTTCTTCTTTCCTTGTCATACGAGACATTCAGATCAAAGGCAGGGAAAAGAAAAACTAGGATAACCATGTAAGATTTAGAACTAAATAAACTAATGGTAAATAAACCCCAAAAAACACAAAAGAAATGAGCAACAATTACTTCATTTACAATTGATTTTGTATTTTCCTTCTCAATTCATACTCATATGATGGGTTAAATCTCTGGGCAGAAAAAAAAAAAATCCAGATTCTTTGAGCCAATAAAATCAATAGCAATTCTAAATTTAATACTAAGAAGGCAAATAAAGCCCATATATATGTTATTTAGTTAGGGACTTGTGTTTAGCTTATTATCTATAATACAGTCTAAAAATGAAAAGATTGTAATTCATAATTCAATTCTACAAAGCTGTTGAAAATCCTTTAACTCTGAGCTTGTCTATATTGACAAAATAATGCATAACAAGCTAATATGTGAATTCAGGGTGAAATAGTTCTTCTGCACTAAGTTTTCATGTGAAAATTAATTCAAGTATGGTTTTGTGCAATAACCTAGACCTTGTCTATGAGAGCCATTCCAGAAAGTTAATGTTCATAAACTTTCTAAGTGTATTACGCTGAATTCCATTAAGCTTACTTGAATTCTGAACTGAGTATCCACAGTTTAAATTCCTGCCTTTAATTAATTGGAATTTATCCCAAATATATTTGCATATTCAAGCTCATAGTTAAGTAAATGTCTTCACAGAGATAGAATCCACGACTTTAAATTCATATCCTATTTTATTCCACACTGATTTTTTCACGCAAGCGAAGCCTGCCGTTGTTTAAATGACTAACGTTTCTTTACCTTTATGGTTGTACTATTATGAGGAACTTTCAGAACTTTCTTAAGCAATTTTTTCTTTTCATTCAGTTAATTCACAGAGCTTTCTTTTAAGTTTCATCTGGTCTTAGTTCCTGAAATTCACTTTCAATTATTTAAAACACTGGTTTTCCCCAGTAAGAGTTAGTTTAAAAGAAACAATCAAACAAGCCACTTTAAAGGAACCACTTTCTTCGACAGCCTGAATTCCCAGAGGACTGGTTCTTGACTTTTTGAGCTTGATAAGAAATGGCTTAACCACTACTTCTCTCACAATAAATATCCATATTTTCATATTTATACAGCTTCTTATACTAATAACCAATCACTGCACAACTATCTCTGCTGTGTTTTCATGCGACTTACTTCTTTTCATAATAAAGACATGAAAAAAGATTAAGAAGTTACATAAGGGCTTATATTATGAAAACTTTAATGTCTTATAAAATGTGTAGATGAAAGCCACAAAGGAAGCTTCTGTGATCTAAGTATTTGCAAAACAAGCAATTTAGGAAAAGACAGAGAACTACGCATTACAAATATGCATTCTCAGTTTAAAGATTTCAGAGATGAAATCAAGTAGTTTCAACACAAACACTTCTGGAACATTTTGTATTCTTACAACTGAAGTATTTTCCTTTTGGCAGGAAGGAGAGGTAAAGAAGTCCCTTTGTGAGTCGCCTTTCTGTTTTGTAACCAGTGTTCTAGAACAAGATTTGTTCTTTACTATATTAAATTAGGGATCTATACAGGGGCTAAAATAGGAGCATCAAACTGGTTATCTAAAATTAAACTGACATTTCAAACTTTGCAGCAGAATCCATAACAATAAGGACAATTATAAGCTTCCCTTCCTAGTTCTGTATCTTAAACTGATGTTTTTTTCTGAGTCACAGCAGCAGTTATAAAATATATAAAATGCCTAATACTTCACCAGTACTGTATAAAAAAATTAACTATATGAAAGTCACACAGCAAGATAGTGGCCTACCCAAAAATAAATTGCTGAATTTTGATGTTCAGTCACACATCTCTTTTCACCAATCACAAATACAGTAGTGAATCATTTTGAATTCAGAATCTTAACTTGCATTGAATCATTACATGATTCATGTAATTGCTGCATTTGATTTTTACAATCCTCCCTTTACCATTCTGAAATCTATGTTCACAGCAGACTATATTGCTGTATTAAAACAAATTTTCCATGATATGCCTCTTAATGTCTAAGCTTAAAGTGCTTAACTACATATGTGGAAGCTGTCAAGAAAAATAAACAAAGAACAAAAACAAACCCAAACCCAAATAAGAACAACAAAAACACAGGAAAAAAGCAATGGGATCCAATCCTTAATGTAAGGCCAGACAAGATACTGGTCTAGAGACGAGCTTTTGTCCACCTTCCCACTTCTACCGCAGTATTCTACTGAAACCAAACAGTTCTAAACTCCTTCCTGTAACTCATAAAATCCATTTCTAACAACTTTTGAAGTTGTTTTTAAATACTTTCAACTCAGAGAACTTTAAAATACTTCTCTTATGGTTAGGGAAGATGCTATAGGATCAATCAGTAAATAAAACTTTGGTAAATTTTTGCCAGCAATTAATTTGGCTGTAACAAATGGAATGTGTATGCTCATACTGAAGGAATTTCATAACCTCAGACGAATTACAGGGTGTTCATGAAGAAAGGAAGCTTGGCTCATCTTAATCATACAGTGTAACTGAGTAGGTATATGGTAGTAGGTACCCTTTTGTCTGTACAAGCAATCCACAGGAAGACATACACACCTTAAAAGTACTAGAAGTCAGAAATTTCATTCTGAATGCTTAATTAAAAACACATCCATAGCATGAACATCTGTACATACAATTAAACTAGAATAATAGGTTTTCTAAAATAATGTTCTAATAAATTAATTGAGCTGTACTTTAAGGCTGGTGATTAATCATAATGTGAGACTAAATCATCCTCTGAACATTTCTGGCTTTGATCAATAAAGCACTGATCACTCGATAAAGGTCTTGGAAAACAGAATACAGGACTGCACAAAATTCATTGAGAAGATGAGAATACCAAACTCTGTGTTAGTCCCACTGTCTACTACAATCCTGTAAAGCACTCTGTGTTCCTGTAAAGAAAACTAGATTAAAGTAGTAAATTACATTAACAAATTATTGTGCAAACTATGCCTCATTACAACTTGCAAAGTTAATCTACTACAGCTGAGATGCTATACACATTGATATTTCTTTTCCATAGCCATTTTAAGAGTAATTATTAAAACCAGAACATGTAGAATGCACACAAAATCTAGTAGATGGAGAAAGACAGCCATATTTTCTGAAAAGGATAATTACCTTTAGTGCTCTCCAAAGGATAGGTTGATACAATCTGTACAGCATTTCTTCAACTCCTTGACGAACTTTACTTTGTTTATGAAAATAACTCAGCACCTGAGAAAAACAAACCAATCAATCCCCAAAAAACACTCAATTTTACAGTACTTTCTACATTCAAGAAGAGTGCAGTTGTCTTCTCATTCATTTGCACAACAAAGTATGAAATTCCCCTTGCCTTGAACTACAGCAAACAGAAGATACAACAAAATCCAG
>JANHGB010029740.1:3948-17393 GCA_026283785.1 Coracopsis vasa
GACAACACGTGATGAACCGACCACAACCCCCATTTCCTGTCCCTCTGAGCTGCGGGTGGGGAGGAGATAGAGAATTTAGGAGTAAAATTGAGCCCAGGAAGAAGGGAGGGGTGGGGGGAAGGCGTTCTTTAAGATTTAGTTTTTGTTTCTCATTATCCTACTCTGATTTGATTGGTGATAAATTAATTTTCACAAGTCACATCTGGTTTGCCCATGACAGTACCTGGTGAGTGATCTCTCCCTGCCCTTATCTCAACCCACGAGCCTTTTGTTGTATTTTCTCTACCCTGCCCAGCTGAGAAGGGGAGTGATAGAGTGGCTTTGGTGAGCATTTGGGCCACCACACAAGTTTAGATGTGTTACAGTCTATGGTTTTGTGAAAGCTGAAACTTTCACAAGCATCTGCAAAAGCAGTAATAGAAATACAGGGTTTTACAATAGCTTTACAACTGCTTAAAGCATTTTGTTAAGGTAATTCAGGAATTCTTTAGCAGTAGAGACAGTAGACACGTGCAAACACACTCACAGCCTAAGATTTGGCTAACAGGCTGGAAAATCCAGCCTTCTAAATGTTAAACCAGAAAATGCAGGCAGCTGTCCCACCTGCCCAGCTGAACCACCACCATGATGTCATGGTATTACTCCAGCACTTCTCAGCACATCTACATGCAATGTTATCAGATTTTCCCGCAGGCACAGCACCAACAGGCACAAAAAGTACTTTAGGGACACATTAGAGCAGAATCTAAAACTTCACATGCAGCAGAAATTTAAGACAAGCAGCAGTTCTGCTTCTTTGTATTATTTTATGGGTCTGTTGATTTTGAAATGTTTGGAGGTTTTGCCTCAGCTGTTCCCTCTCACCCTTGATTCCAGCACCATGCCACAGACAGGGAACATGCATGCAGCTGCCCTACCATTTGTCTTTGTTTCTACTGATACTTGATAAGTTTTCACATAAAATACAACCTTCCACTACAACACAATTTACAATGTTGTCTTGGTAATTGTAAACAATTGGCAGTTTTGTTTATATCTTAGTGCTTTATCAAGTATTCTTTTGATATTCACAAAATTAAACAATATCCAAATTTTAATAGAGTTGTGGCATTGGAATTGTCTTTCATTATAATTTTCATCTTCACAGCCACATTCCAGCACTAAAATATGACACGGCTATTAAGTAATGTTATATCTACAGTAAATTTTTTGCTTCAGCTCGAGTAATGAATGGGGTTTTGAAAACATGATACAGTAAAAAGAATGACTTGTGGAAATTGTTTTTACATATTAAGATACATGAATTAATACTCTAATACTTTATTTTTTAAACTGCAAGATGTGTTAACAGAATTCATTATTAGTGTAATTAACTTTACTAAAATTCCTTTACAGTCATTTGCAGAAATCTAGATGTGATACAGTACCTTACGCAGTCGGCTACATTCAGTACAAGAATATCCTTCAGTGGTGAAATCATCTTAAGACCAGCATCTGTAATCCTCTGGCAACCAGCCGTATGAATGTGCCTGATGTATGGGCAGCATTTACTCATCAAGTCGAAACTTAAATCAGTAATTTGGTTATTCCCTGTTGAAACATATGAAGATGCAAGTTATACTTCTGACATACATTAATGGCCTCATTCAAATACTCACTGAAAAATGTATTTCAAATTATCTGGATGAATTTTAGAAATACATCATCTTAATAATTGTGTGGATTGTTATACTAACCTTCAATGCTGACCTTGACCAGTTTACATTCAGCAAGGGCTTTAAAAGTTGTATCAGAAAGATGTGGAGAGTCAAGAAAGACAACAGACGTTATCTGCTGGCATTTTTCAACCACAGCCTTTGAAGGGAAAAAGGTGAAATAAAATATTCATATACCTATGCTGTCGTGTAACAAAAGATGAGCAAATATTCTGCACATAATACCAAATGTTACAATTTCAAGCAAATAGTTACAATCCATTTTAACAGTAAATTTAGCAGTATATAAATTATTGAAATTCTCCATATATTTATTATGTTTGGGACCACAAGGAAAAGAAGTTAAGTAACTGGAGACATGAAGTATGGCAGACACCTTAGCCAGTGATCCAGTTAACAATCACTTTTGCAGAAGCCTGAAAATTCTTTTTTGATGGGCAAAATCAGTAGCAGAATGCTGTTCCCATATATTGTATTTGCTTTAACGCTGAAAAAGCTGAAAAACTCTCATTTATAAACTGGAAGACCATAACTCAGCCATACCTAAGTAGCAAAAGAAGATAACTGCAATATTCTGAAAGTGATTGCAAGTGAGCAAGATAAATATACTTTGGTACCAGATTAAAAAACTTTCCTCTTAAATTGTATCTGCATAACTCTCTGTAAAGTCAGTTGAGAGGATAACCCAGCTGCAGCATCAGAAAGCTGTTCAAAGTACAGACCTATTTTCAGTTTCTTACTTGAATACATCTGTCTGTAAGAGTTGGCATTTGGTTGAGCAGCAAATTCTGAATCCCAGTGCAGCCGCCGGCAATATTTCTGAAGCCATCAACTGAAATCTAAGTAAGAAATGAAAGAGTTACGTCTTAGCAAGCCTACAGTCAACACCATTTATGGGAGTGGCAATGAATGTCATTGTTATGTCCTTCTACATTTGTTTTCCCAACTTTATAAGGGAAAATGGCAGATGCTCAAATCAGGTTTGAAGCAAGGCTGGAACGTAGTAAAATATCTTACTGTTTTTTTCCAGATCCATAGCAAAACGCACATTAAATTCAGAGGGTTTGCTTTTTATTTTCAGGCTGGGGTGGCCTTTCTTTATAAATTGCTTTAAATATTTTTTATTGAGTGTCTTGCCCTCCTTCATAAGGGATTGTGGCACTCTTTGCACTTTTGCCCTTGTGCTGGGGAGTGTAAGCAGTAGAAGGGAACTGGCTACATGTCTGTCAAATGTGTTCTTAGGCTTGAAGTGTTCATGCAGGTCCCATGTCCAGACAGGCAGAACATGGTGTTGCTCATGATACACACTGGCCAATATAGTCCAATGTCTTTTAAGCTCAGGATAAGTGTAGCACAAATGTTTTACCTACAGTGGGTCTGTAACAGCCTGCAAAATGAGAGAGAGAAAACTCTTCCATCAAAACAGCTATAAGGAGTATTTTACAGGTAATTTTACATGATGACGTAAAACCTATCAAGTACACTCTGTCAGCTGCCTGTCTTCAAGGTCAGGTCTGGTATGGTAGAGCTGTGTAACCCTGGATCAGGCTCCTTTGAAAACAGCTATATTTTAACAAGGAGCTGAAGGAAAAAGAGCAAAATCTTGGGAGGCAGGAGGGGATGTTGCAGGAAAGGATTACACAGAAAGATAACATCTTGTAACCACAAGGAGGTCAGAGCATGTAGAGCCTGTTGGTGCACTGCAGTGTCTAACACCCCCTCCAACTGAGACATGTCTGCTGCACAAAAGGACACCATAACTTTGGGAATGTGCTTGATGTGGGTAACACAGATCTCACCTATCAGCATGGATATGTTGAATTTGCCCACCTCAGATGATTGCAAACTAACCAGTACTAGTGTAGGGCTGCTATGGCAAAGGCAATCCTCTTTTCAACTGGTAGTGATCACCAGAAGGTAAAACACTGGCATGAAAAGATGGGTCCTAGTTCCCACGACAGATTATGAAATTCAGTTGTCCAAATTCTACAGTTTTGTACTTCCTATTGGTATATGTAATGTAGGACATTGTAATCCTAACTGAAGTTTCCCCAGGCCAAAACCTCCAGTATGTATGGCAGGAATTAACTTAAACTGTGAACATCATGCAAGCAGCTGCCTGAGGGAGGTACTGGACAATCTCCATCCTCTGCTGGTCAAGAAGCACTAATTGCTTTAACATGGCATGACTAATTCATTCAAATAAGAGTTTGCCTAACCCTGCAACAGGCCTCCTCGTTGGCTCTCAAGCAATGCAATAACAGAAGACAGCACATTTCTACAACATGCACCAAGTAGTTTAATATGTTAAAGTGAAACAAATCACTCCCTAGAGTTCGAGAGGTGAATTTCTGGTAATTGAGTCTTGTTCTTGGTCTGTATACTACAGAGAGTAAACCATCCCCAAGAGAAGAGAGGGTATGTTACATCATACAGTTTGTTGTAATCCATGGTAATAACACTGTTCATTTTAATCTGAACATGATGCCTTTTCAAAAGAAGCCTGAGGTTTTCATTCTTCTCAAAAAACAGCCACAGTTTGTTAAGCAGTTTGAGTATGTTTTAGCTGTTGTGACAGTAGGATTTCCCTTTGTAACTGCTGAGCAGATTTGCTATTAAGAGGAAGAGTAACTCTGCTCCTAAGGAACAGTCACTCATGCAATATTGGGCTTGTTCAAACTGAAGAAATTTTGTAAGAAATACCTATCTAATTTGGTGATCACAGTTAAGATACAGAGGTAAGACACCTCATGTCTAGGCACCTAAAATTCAGATGCAAATATGATAAAATGATGGATCTTGGTTAAATTACATTACTTGTTGCTTTGGCCAAGATTTTAAAAGTACCACTTGAAAAACCTAAATGCAGAATCAAGAGCTTGTTCTGATAATACATATTATATATATTATGTATACATTATATATATAATTATAGAAGAGGAACCACAGTTTTGAGGACTTAAAATCAGGGGAAAATGCTGAATCAAGAAGATGCTAATAATACTGATTCTGTTTTAAAAACAGGTTGCAAAACCAGACTGTTTACTCCACTGAGATTAGGAATATAACTGAGGTGTCTATTTTAGACAATTATGAAACCTGGGATCTCTGTATAGCAAAGAGCAAGAAAGACCCCAAGACAGATCAGACCTGAAAAAGTCTGATCACCTCTGGGGACCTCTCTCCCTCTCTAATTATTATATAGATAAATTAAGGTAAGTTTCTAAGTACTACCTTCTGTTAGAGGCCTAAAATTAAGTGAAATACCGATTCTCAAGAGGATAGATAGTAGGTAGCAGGTAATCAGATCAAACTCAACAACATTTCTGCTTGACAGAAGTAGAATATCTGTTTCTGGAATTCAGTAATGATTGCACAACATTACTGCAGTCTACAGGACTTTTAATCTCTTTGTCTGGAAAAACACTGTTTGCTTAACATAGCCATCTGATACCACAACTAGCAGCAATTCAGTGCTTTCCTCCATGCAAGCCAAAACCAATTATACTGAAGCAACTAATAATACCCCTGCACAGATTGTTTCAGATTATTTTTTCACTTGAACTGTTTTTTAACTTAAAGCTGGAAAACAGATCTCAGACATCAGGTTGAGAGAGTTTCAGTGCAAAACGTGTGTTCAGATATGATTCAATTCAATAAGTCAAGATTTAGATGCTGCTGCAATATCATATGTATTTGTCTTATTTTGCTTTATTCCTAAAACAATAAAATCTTAATCTTGAATTTCTTTTCTAAAGCCCCTATGGATTATCTATGAAACTTCAGTCATTCTTGAAGATAAGGTGAATAAATATTATATTTTTTGCACATTTTAGTAAACAAATACTTTCTCAACTCACTTGGACTTTCAGTGTTTAATAGATTGCCTCAAGACTGAACAACTTGACCCAAGAATCAATGTTAGGATACATATGGAATTTAATTTAATACTGCATTAGGTAAAATCCCACTTAAATCTCCTTCAAACCAATCATGAGGCAGGATGTTTTGAAGGTTATTATGAGGCTTTGATCCTAGAAAGTTCTGCAAAACAGACTTTTCCTTCATGACTCAGTAAGATCATTTTATAAATGTATTATTTTTTTTGCATGAACAGAATCAGAAGTCAATACAATGATCATATAAAATATCATTCCTTGTCTGTGATGAGTTTTCAGTCTAATAAAATCACTGATTAGTAAATCACTGATTTGTTTTTTTCTTAACTGTATGCTAGTATACTAGTATGAAAGTACATCAAAACAACAAAAGCTAGTTTTGTAGGAGCAAAGTACAGCTGAAGATTTGTACCCATAGATTTAGATGATAAATGTTGTCAAATGATGAAATGCTTCTAAGAATGTAAAAAATAATTTAATTCCATTTTTTCATAGTTTCTTTATTCCAAAGAATGGGATCACACAGAGGTTTTATTCAGGTTTTGAATTATTTGCCACATGCACAGTACTGCTTTAAAATTCCTTATTTCTCTGTTTGAACCGATAGTATTTGTGGAATCTACCCTGGAAGGCAGAGTGCTATCGGCAGCACAGGAGAGATTTTGAAGAAACTCTATTCTATGATTCCAGTATTGTCAATGCACTGTGAGTGCAGAGACTTGAAATTCAATGTTCAGAATTGAGGAAGTGTTCTTGTGGTGTGCAAGGAGCTATCTTATTTTTCTGGCCTGTGTTTGTCAAGAATGATAAAACAAATCGTGACATCCTTTCAGATGTTTGGCTCCATTACACTGATGGTTTGCCTCCACATGTTATTTGCCTTCTAATTTTCCACTGTCCAAAAAAAAAAAAGGATTAACATACTCCTGAATTAGCATATTTCTAAAAATATAGAATACTGCACGTGTGACTTAAAGTGTTCTTCAGTTATACAAGTTTGTACTGAGGAAATGCAAACAATCAGTCTTCTTCTTCAATAAATAAAGAATGTGGCTCACATTTTCTCCCCAGGTGATGGCCCCTTTTTAAGAAAGCCAACAGGATGCTGGGTTACATCAACAAGGACAACACCAGCAGAGATGAAGTCTCTATCCCACTCTACTCGGTGCTTCTCAGGCCACACGTGGAATACTGTGTTCAGTTTTGGTCCCCCCTATGCAAAAAAGATGTGTACAGGCTGGAGAGGCTCCAGATAAGCCACAAAGATGATCCAAGGACTGGGAAGCCTGCTGTATGAGGAAAGGCTGAGAGACGTGGGTTTGCTCAGCCTGGAGAAAAGGCGGCTCAGGGGAGACCTTATCCCCGTGGTCTAGCATTGAAAGGGTGGCTACAAAGATGACAGACTCCCTTTTTACAAGGAGTCATATGTTATAAATGAGGAGTAATGGGCACAAGTTACTCCAGGGGAGATTTGACTGGACACAAGAGGAAAAATTTTCCCAATGAGATCAGCAATTGGATTAATCTCCCCAGGGAAATGGTGGATTCCCTAAGGTTGGATACTTTCAAGACGCAGCTGGACAGGGTGCTGGGACACGTAGTCTAGGTCATGCTTTGCTCAGAAAGGTTGAACCAGATGATCATTGAGGTCCCTTCCAACCTGGCATTCTATGATTCCTTTTTGCTGCTTGGTACATCTGAAGAAGTCAGAATTTGCCAGTAGCTGCCAAAATGAGAATTCCCCCAATGAAACCAGAGCAGAAGGAACTCAGATGGTGAAAACTGATGAAGCCTACATGTTTTCCAATAGCTTCTCTGTCATCCCCACAAACACTGAAGGATGTCAAGAAATGAAAGGGTCAAATTTACTTTTCCCAATGGCTTGTGATCTCTTATCCAGCTGTTGTGGACGACAGCAATTGATGGACTGTTCAAACAAATTTTGAGCCAGAATAGCTCCAATCTGAAAACCAGCCATAGATGTTGGCAACAACGAATATTTCTTTCAAAATCTCCATGTTTCTATCTAACTGAAAATATCTCTCACCAAACTGTTCTAATTACGTAATTTCAATCTAAAATGTCAGTAAATGACATGCAATTGCTTTATAACCTTCTGTCTTCTCATGCTTTTGTCTAATAGCAGAAAATTCTCTACTTACACTGTTCAGCTTTAGAATCAGGACAAAGAAAACCTGTGTTTTCTAGGTAATTCTCTGATAATATCAGTGGTGTAGCAGGACACCTTTTAAGCAGGACACAAGAGAATCTCAGTATTTTTATGAAAATACCTTGAAACTCATTAATGAAAATAGTTGCCACCCATGTCATAACAACACAACCTCAATTACTGAGATTTTATGCAAAAAACCATGCCTACAATTCATCCACTATTATTACCATATATTAATATAACAGTCAAAGGAAAAACTGCCTTGTTTTATGACAATGGACTAGAAAATGCGTGCTTAATGCCCACTTTTCTGCCTAACTATGTTTTAACAAGCTGTTTAAATGCCCTGGCACCCGTGTTGCCACTCTTAGAATCATCAGCATAATCACCTGGTTTACAGGCGGGCTTGCAAAATAGCTGTTCAAATCCTACAGTTGTAATAATGGTAATAGTAGAAGCCATGTAAAAAAACCCTGTGATGTTAAAATGAAGGGAATAATAAAAAAGGAAACATGAAGTAATAGGAATACTATATATTCTGTCCTATAGAACACTTTTTAGCATAATTTAAATGTTTATACTATAGCTTCACTACATTTTTCTAATTTGAAACATTAGCCTTACAGAAGTTCCCTTTGGCTTAGTTCATCCACTGAAGAAGAAAAAAAAGAGAGGTCTATCTTATTTAAGTGCTTTCTGTAACAGTGATGCAATTTGATGCTCTTTTTGGCTTTAACTGTTTACTCAAGCCTCAGTCATAATCATTAAGCACTGTTCCAGAGTTGTGGGGAAACCCAAAATGGAGGAAGCCATGGAATCCCTTTCAGAGCTCTCAAACACACTGGCGAGCAAACCCACTTTCCTCTGGAAAGGGGAGGATTGTGGTTTTCCTAGTTTGATGATGATCATTTTTCTCTGACTCCTATTAGATCATGCTTTCTAGAGGCAGATCCTTAAAGCTCATGATTGCTCTTCTGAACAAGCAGGAATGTTGCTTTTGGAAAAACTAACCAATTACTGGCATTTTGAAAAAGAAACTCACAGGTAGGTAGATCTTAACTTTCCTCTAACCTCAGCCCTCATTTCAAAGTTCGTGCTGTCACCACACAATAGTGTCAGCATGATTCTCAAGAACAAGAAACACTCACAGTGAAGAGCAGTCAGAACAAGCCTGTTGCCCTATCTGCTTTGATCCTTGGCTCTGAAAAGGTTTTGTTAGATGGAAAGTTAACCCGTTGTATTCTTCAAACTACATATCATCTTTATCATTTTTATCATTTCACATGTGTTTTGTGATTTGGAGAAAGAAATACATGTGGGAGTCTTTATTAAAACCTTGGCATACTTGTATTGCCTTACAGTTTGACATTTCATATTGCCTTTGTAGTATTTTTCAAGATACAGTATATGTTTGAAAGCTTCTAAAATCATACCAGATTATAAAACCTTGGTTTTCTTTATAAGTTTAGTTGGAGACAAAAATAGTCCAAAACATTAACTATTTTTAGATTGCAGTTATAAATTCTACTTAAATCAATATATTAAACCAATATAAACCAGTTACCAAAGTTCACTTCTTAATTATTTATCTTCTCAGGAAATCAAATGTAAATTCATATTTTTCCAGTGCAGAGTGGCTTTTATTTCTTTCATATCTTAATAAAACCTGCACTTTCAAAGCTCCTGATTTAAAATTCTGATGACATAAAATTGGTCTATTTATGGCTACAAAAAGCAAGCCTTGTTCTCATTATGCAGTAAGTACTAGCTGTTTATAGATCTGACAGTTTGTTGGAAGTGAGCCAAACCTATAGTGCTATTATTCCTTAGTAAAACTTAAACAGCTGTAGTCATGTAATTCAAAACCCTGGAAGTCTGCTGCAGGGCTTGTTCTGCTTCAGTATACCATGAATGCAGGATGCAGCCAGTCATATAAAGGATACTCTTCTTCACAGAATGAAAGAAAGACGTGATCTACAAACCTGAATGCAACCTGAAAGGTCCAAATAGATGAGCTTGTGACAGCCTTTTCCAGTGGCCAGGTACAGTAAACCTTTGTCTGTGAATTTTCTGCAGTGAGCTAAACTCAGATGCTGTAAATTGGGGAAGCTGGTTTGCAAACAAAAAAACAACCAACAAAACCAAACAGAGAGCAAATTATTACAGGGGTATCTTGCAGAAACAAAAGAATATAAAACAGTTAAAGTATTCTTAAAACTACTGTAAAGATGTTTGATATGAAATAGGATTATGTTCTTGCTGAACTTCTTTCTTCTGCTGCACTTTTCCCTCTGCTGTATTGCAAATTACTGGGGACTAGTACTATCATACATATATATAAATATGTATTTCATCATCTGAAAACAGTATCATTTTGAAGTTATATCAAGTAACTGCAAAAGCATACTTTTTTAACTGGGATTTTTATGTGCATACTTTGAAAGTAACAGACTTTTCAGTGTAAATTTGCTGGACTGTCTTTGCCATTGATTTTGCAAGCAGTGCCTGCTGCAAATGAAAACCAGAACTCTATCAAAGGGCACTAAAAACATAAAAGTACAATTACAGCTTCTCAAGTCATATAATTATTTAGGAGAGTACTATTAAAAGAACACAATGAATTGAAAGAGATACAAAAGGGAATTATCCAAAAGAAAATCATCCAATGTTAGGTTTTAATCAGTTCTTTTGGAAAACATTTCTTTGTACTAAATGCTGGTTAAAAGAAAATAAGCTGTATAAGTGGAAAATGTTAATCAACATCTTTCTGTAAAAGCAAGAATCTACAATCTGAATACACTTAAGTTTTGGTCTGCAACTTTGGTTTATAACATACTGAAAACTATTAATTTTCATGAACTACATTTCTAACTTGAGTAAATAACAATTGCCACGAGCACCACAAATGAAAGCATACCGAAAATCAAAACCTAGAATTAGGACCTACTGCTCTGGTAGACATTTAGTTGTAGGGATATAGTCATGTAGTTCTGCAAGTCAGCAAAAGAAGGCATTTTGAAGAAAGATGGGAACACCCACTGGGGAGCTGACTGCTTAAGGAGTGGCATACATTTTTGGAACTCAGTTTATACTTTCAGTATAGAGTAGGGAAACATGCTAACTTGAACTGAGCACAAAAGAAAGAAGAAAAATGAACATGCATCAGAACCAAATATTAGAATATAAAGGAATGTGTTTGTGATGTGGGATTTTTTTAATTCATATTAAATACAGGAATAAAAATATTCTTCTTTGAGAAGCATAAGCCTTTTTACATGTTAGTTATATTCCACAGAAATGAGTGGTACTCAGAGATAGCACGCTTCCAAAATTATCTGATAAAATAAACAATAAATTAAAAGACTGGGGTTTATACTCTGCTAGCTCTGAGTCTTTTTAAAGTATATGTTGCTACAAGCTTGCCCAACTTATGACACACGGAAGCCTTTCTTACTGCATTTTGAAGACTGGGATCAAATCCCTGGTTTTTGTTACACTTACATTCTGCAGGAGTTCTGTCATAATGGTTTTTCAATTAATCTTGGCATTAGCAATGTCAGGATCATTGTTTTAAAGCAATCTGACAAAATCACCTTCTGATTTTTATTCCTGATAGACAATATTCATGTCTACCATATGCAAGAGAACTCTTCAGAGGGAAATTGTAGCTGATGATCTGGTGTAATAAAGAGGTTAAAATGGTTGTATGGAACACTAGAAGAAAATCAAAACTGACCAAATAGTTTTGAGCACACTCTGCCTACACTTCCTTGTTCCTTGTTCCAGTAACGGACATCTGATATACAATAGCAAACTTCATGTGCAGTATTATGTAATGCAATACTGCCACCTTTAAGGACTTTCTATTAGTTACCTTATTACACAGGACTTGTGGTGAGCTAATGCTTTTGAGATGGCATATGAAATGTTCATGAAATTTGTCTGCTATCAACATCTTCACAGGACATCAACTTTTTGTACATCCCCATGTCAGAAACAATGAGCCATGCTTTTTGTCCAAAAATTAATGAAACCACTGCTATCTTATGGGTTTAAATCAGAAGCATTATGTGTGACTGGGAAAATTTTTTATTAGGGAGGTAAAAGTTAACTGCAAAATATATTTTTTCAGTAGAGAATTTTTCTTTTAGTTTCAAAAATTTTATTGCATTGAAAGCTTCACCTACCCTGGAGAATTCTTTCCTTGGGTACAAGCCGTTTACACATCAACAGAAGTGAATGGGTCTGACTTTTGGTGGCAACAGCATGTTCAAGTAACCAGAATAACATAGGCTGATACTACCTATAGAACAGCTGTTCCGAACTTCAACATAAATATATGGAAATTCAAAAAAGACAAAATATCAGCCAACATGGAGAAAACACAGATTATGATAAGAATAATATTGATGAAAAAGTTAATGGCAAGCTTGGACACACTAAAAGGAAAACTTTGTCAAAACAAATGTTAGTTACATGAGGATATGCCATTCTAGACTAAGTAAAAGAAAGGTCAAAATGTACCATACAGATGGCAAAGAAAAACATGTTTCTGGACTTTGTGGGTCTGCTTTGAAAGGAAGACATCAGTTTTCCTCACAGTAAAGAGAAACAGTGTACAGCTGTCTTCAAATCTATGTACATCTTTGTGATGCTGCTACCATAGATCAGCACACTTCTTTTCCTTTATGGCAGCTTTTAATGCAGCAATTCTACCTATCAGGCAGACTTCAAGACTCATGGAGGGATACACCTAAAACAGGAATGGCAGACCTCTGTAAGAATGTACATTCTTTACCTTCAGCTCACTGATGCTCTAAATAAGAGCTTGGACTAACTCTTTCTTTTGCAGTTGTCACACAAGACCTTGGCTCACACAATACACCTATCCACAATCCTCTCTTGCAAAAATAAATTTCTAAGAACATACCTAACTTGCAGACTTCTTGCCTCACCACAAAAACTGGACATGCCCAGGAAAAAGTTGGTTAGCTCATTCTTTTAAAAGTTTCTGTAAATCTCTATGAAATACAGAGGGTAATCTAGTGCATATTTTCAAATACACCAAAAAAAGAAGTGCTATCTAAGTCAAATGTATGCAGCATTTTTTTCATTTTGAATAGCAGACAGAATCCTGTAAATCACTCAAAAAGAGTATTTCTACTACATATGCTTCTAAGTTTCCTGTAATATTACAACAAACACACTTTCATATTTCTGTTTATTTTTACCTTGGCAATAGTCGTAGTGTTCCATTAGTAATATCTGTATACGACAGATTTAAATAAAGAAGAGATCTGCAACCTTCTGATATGACTCTCATCGATTCATCCTGAATAATAATTTAAAAAAATTCAATAATTATATTGAAATTATATTTGTATTGTTATCTTACATTTTTATGTTGAGTAACAAGGGGAAAAAACATGACTAAGTATCTTTAAATCATCATAATAATTTTGTGATGATTTATGATGACTACCACAGCCATTTTCTTCAAAGCTTCAAAGTAGAATACTGAGAGACATATGATGCTACTGTTATTTAACTGAAGTATGGTAATTTTAACATTCCAGTTCAAGGAAACATGATAAACTACACATCCCTACAGAACACAGGGGACTTTTCACATGACTGAAGGTTAGCACATGCTTACAT
>JANHGB010029741.1:9258-31800 GCA_026283785.1 Coracopsis vasa
GCAAGTGTTAATGATCATTTGATTCAGACAACCTAATCTGCAGAGACAAAGAGAAGCTCCAAAAGCTTGCTTCAGAGAAATCTTTGCATCTACTCTAAAAGGTATTTTTAAAGCACCACCAACACCAGAGGATTAAATCTGCAAAGAAAATTGATGACATTCAACTCTAATTCAGTGTAAAAGTCTCACATACTTCTATTTCAGACTCATCACATGTTCCTACCAAAATAATCAGCTGTGAAAGAGTGAATTATGCCTATATTTAAAGTTAATATTGTTAGGAGCTGTCTCCCCTTGAAACAAACAGACACAGTTCTAACATCTCTCAGAGGCACTGCTTATAGGTTGTCTGTAGTCTCATCCATCTGCTTGGGAAACATTTAAAAGGATATGTATCTATGAGACACTCTCCATTAAAACATGCCAGAAAATATTTCAAGCAATATCCAGTTTTCCCCACATTTGCACCTCTTCTTTCATCCCAGCAGACACAGCATTCTCAACGTTTAGGCCTATTGGGTTATGTCAGAAACCATTGCCCCTTGTGTCATCTATGTCAAAGTTATTCTTTTTTTCCTCCCTCTTCTTCCCCATATCTAAGCCACTGAGCTTAGAAAGGTTGTCTGCTTCTTTTATGCCTCAACTGAGAAATCAATAAATGCTCTCAGCCTTTCCAGCTTTATGTTTTTATTTGACAACAGTATACAACAACAACGATCTATGTGACACGGTTACAGCAGACTATTCTTAGGTGTACTATCACATTACCGCAATTGAACAGGATACCATAAAAGAGATTTAAGCTAAGTGTTGTTACCCTGCCTTTGCAATGAAGAGTGTGGAAACAATTAAAACAACTCACCTAACATGATACAGAGTGATATAGCATCTAAATCCTTTACCAGTTAAACTTCAAGTTAACACACTCACTCTGTAGTAAAAGAACATCCAACTCGGAGTCTTATCCCAGTACAGCTATTTTATTACTACTATTCAAGTACATGTTCCCTATTTCAACAAGCACACGCTTATAATCAATTCTTCCTCCCAACTCTTTGTGTTCACTGTACAGTGCACTGACATAGAGTACCCTGCCACAAAAACAGAGGCAAGGAGAATGGAGATACAGTTTTTCTGTTGAGTTTGTGCTGCTTCACCCAAGATTAGATCTTAGGGCTGAACTGTGAATCACAATATGATTCATAAAACTTATACATCGAACATAAATAAACCTAGATAGTACTCACCTGTAACACTTCCTGAACTCAGAGATGAAGTGCCCCCACCTTGCTACAAGTACATTGAAGTCAACAAGACAATTTTCTTTAAATGAGCTCTTTGGCTTGCTCATTTCCCTCCACTTAAAGAAAACCCCAAAACAAAACGAGCAAAATAAAAACAAAAGCCAAAAGCCCCAATAAGTAAACAAACAACAGAGATCACAGAAACTCATCACAAAAGGGAAACACTTGGGTCTCTTGTGAGAAATATTCAAGAAGTAAAGCTAAGTCAATCCAGCTATGCCAAATGCAGCCAGCCTGGCCTGCCTATGGCTGCGTTGCCATAATGCTGTCTTCTGGCATTCTCATTTCTTAAGGAAAAAAAAAAATCAGTGAGCTATGGCTTGACAGGTCTGTGGTAAAGCCCAGCCATGTAGAAAATAGAGCAGCAGCTGCACTATAGGATCGAAAAACAGAGTGAGCAAACTTCATCATCAGACACAATTATCTCACTGGGAAAAAAAAGCAAATAAAAAAATAAATACATCCTTCCTCCTGCAATGTCTAGCACAAACCCATGGGATTTGGAATTCTGATGATGGGTATTTGCATACTATCCACTAACTTCCTTACATACTTATTCTTTCTTCCTTTCAAACATTTGACTCTCATCAGACTTTAGTACTTCAGAAGGAAAGAACAAAAACCATGCACAAGAGCAAGGAAGTCTAACCTGGGAGACTGCCCTTCACAATTATATTCTACCCACGGGCTCCTGAAGGAGTCATCCTCTAAGCGTGGGAGAGGGTCACGCCCCCATCCTGTAGAGGCATAACAGTTACATGGCAAGCTGAGGTAAGTATATCGTATCATCAACATACAGCATCCAAATCATCTCAGAGAAGGAAGCCCAAACCATATCTGCACGGACAGCTACATTTTTATGGTGTTTAGAAGTTCTACACACACACCAGAGCTTGGCCTGTCTTTCTAGTAAGTCAAAATAAAGCCTCCATTCGCAGACATTGCAAATACACATATCTACACTCCAATAAGCAGGCAAATCTTAGACATTAATTTTTTACTCAAGTGTTTCTCTTAATATATAAAATAGCTCACCATCCCCAACAAAGCAATTCCAGGAAGCCATAAGATAGTACACATGAGGCAGAAGCCTCAGAAATCCAACTGGCTTACGAATTTTGAGGCTCTGGTATATACATGCTGCCTATACATGCAAGTACATTCTCATCCCTGAACCTACTGGAGCCAAATCCCTACTTGGGGATTGGTAATCAATTCTCTAGAATAACCTGACTAAATCCTTAGGGAAATGGGGAATTTTCTAAGACACCTGTATGATTTTTGACAATGTTAGTTAATAGTAAGAAATTCCAATTCCTCAAATACAACCAGACATTGTTTTCCATCAGATATTGCCAAATTACATAATAATTTCGTATTTTCCCCATCCATTCCTCACACTGTGCCCTGATCACTTTTTTTCTGCCTGTTTCAATGCATGAAATCCCTGGCTGCATAGCCTGAAGCTGTGATTTTATAAGCACCACTAGAAAACGTCAATCCCTGTGTTTATAGGGCATGCCCACAAATTTTATGGCTGGAATGAATGCTGTGCATCACTCAAGTATCTGTTTATTCATGCATATTTATACTTATGACTTAAAAAAAAAATTCTCAGCACCTTAAGGAACTACGTATTGGACAGAAGTTACAGGAAACCACATTAACTAAGGTGTTTCAGTATCCAAGCAGTATAAATATACATCCTATAAGTACCTAACAGACAACCACAGAAAGTGAAGCCCAGTAAAGATCTCTGGATTTCAGGAGCTCCACCAATACCTTGCTCTTCAACAAAAGGTTTTTCACTTGTCTCCAGTCCCTATGCACCTCTTTGGGGATTGTTAGCCCTCTGCATGCACAGGAGACAGAAAAACGGCAGAGCCATTTATAAGGAGAAGAGAGAAAAAGGTGGGTGCCTGTACAACAAAAAAATAGAGACACTTTGCTTTAACTCTGTAGTGCAGAGAAAACAAACTTACCCACAGCAGTGGGGAGCAGTCAAGTGTGGGGAGCAATGCAACCTGTACAGGATGTGTGACTGGGGATAGAGGCTGCACAAAGAGGGTCTTTCCAATCACAGTCACTCAGTACAAACATCTCATTCACCAGGTGTTCACTGTTATGTTTACAGCCAAGAAGAGATTCTACTGAATCTGCTGTCATTCATAAGATGATCACAGCATAAAGCAGCTAAATCCCATAAGCTGCAGTAGGTACCCAAGCTTAATAAAAAAATCAAGAGAAATTCAGTAATCTAAGGACTTGTCATTTAATCCCCTCAAGTCTCTTACATTTAAGGCAATTTGGTCACCTTTGACAATTCTTATTGCAATATGCTGAAAGTACATTAGGATCGTTCTCTTGAAGAACTATGCTGATACATGATCAAAACACTATCACATCAAACTGGACTCCAAAGAGAAATTCAGTTTTATAAGTACTTCCAAACCTCTCAGACAAGCAGAAAGCACAGCTGGGCATTGCCCTGCTGTAGTGATCCTAGAGTCAGGAAGTACCCTTTGGTATTGCTCAGCCTCTCCTCCACAGAACCCCACTGAAAAGGGTAGGTGGCTGCTGTGCCAACACATACATATTCTTAGAAGTCCTCGGGAAGCACCGACAGTCAGTCTCCATGGGGCCCACAGGAAGCAAAAATTGCCCTTCTGTGGCCTCTCTCTTTCACACTCCAGTACCCTTCAACTGAAGCAGAAGCCCACATTAGCTGCAGATCAGCAAGCTGCAGACTCACCAGCACAAGTAAAGCAATAAATAATGGAAGCCAACACATCTGAGAGCAACTGGGAAGAGAAAAAGATTCACAGAAGTCAAAGACAAACAGCAACATGACAAAGTGGCCAAAATGAATGCAATTGTCATGCTATCTGCAATTCGCCACTACACAAAAATAATTGACAACTAGGAACACTGAATAGTTTAACTGGTTCTCTAGGGATATGGTAAAATGAAAAATTATGATCTGCCTCCAGGCAAGCACTTTTCTTAATTCCTCCTAAATTCTGTGAAATGGACACAAGTAAAAAATATGGGAACTAGGTCTTTTTGCACTTAGAACAACTGCAGGAGAGAGATAAGGGTGGTCTGTTCTGCTTCAACATGGACTGCAGTGCACATCTCCAAATAACCTTAAAAACATTGCCACAAAGAACTGTAAAGACCACGTCCTCAACAGGAGGATCTTGCGTTTCATCCAGTTTCACAGCCACAGCGTGGACACTTTACTTCACGCCTCTGACACAGCTCTGCCCTTAAAGTTGCCTTGTGAGATTTCAGTGTTTACTCATGAACAAAGAAACACAGCTTATGGATGCATATAAATACTTGAAAGACAGAATGGTGTTTGCACAGGCCCAAGGCTGAAGAGAAACAGAAATACAGACAAACATGATGTGGTGCCTTATTTTCTTAAATTCACATCACTTCAAAGAAGCGACTGGCTGTGGGATATGCTCCCACCAACACAGTAGACTTCATGTAGAAATCTATCACTAATATAGTCAATATACCAACTTCTACTGGCATAAGAGAAAAAAATACTCATGGCAATAGTGTATGAGCACATCTCTGGAAAGCGGAAATAATACTTCAGCCTGTGTTCAAGCTCTTAGTACACCTGTTGGTATGAATTACATGGCTGTTTACATAAAAGATTTTCCAGCAGAAAATCCAACATAAGCATAAAAAAAGGTGCTTAATTCACATTAAAATATAATACTACAGACAGAAATTTTAACCCAGCTTTACCTCTTCTTTATCAAAGGGATGAAAAGAAATTTCAAGGTCATCACTCAGCATCACCAATATAGATGCACAAAACCAGTACTAGTAAGAGCTGTAGATAACAATTTTTTATCACTGTAGCATCCGATTCCTGTAGTTTTCATAAGAATCCCATGTGATTTGGTTATTTTTGCAGTCTTTTTGCATTTGCAGATGTTCTAGCAAACGGTATTTATTAGAGGAATATTTTCAATGTTGAAAAGATGCACATTAGAAATGGCATATTGCATAGATAATGCAAATTCGGATGGGATCAATGAAATGGAGAAAAGATGAAAAAGAGAACAGATTCACTCAGAAACATCGGATAAAGAACTTCCTGAAAAGCATGGTATAACAAAAAATCCTCAATTTGTGCAGGACAAGAAAGAGGAGGAATTAAACCAAAGTATTGTTTATTCTGAACTACCTTTAGACTTCAATATTAGTTTTAAGACCTTGAAATCTAGCTTGAAACTAATACAGTTATATACTCCTCTCGTCTATGACTTTTGTCATTTTGTTAAATACGATCAGAACTTCCTGAGATGATCAGAACTTCCTGAGATGACCCTAAAATCTCTACACCATGGAGACAAAAGATACACAACCTTGAGAACCTTGCTTCTCAAACAGCTGAGAATTAAAGAAACATTAAATAGAAGACTGCTCTTCAGGAGGCAATATTATAAAATAAGATCTACAACGTATGAAAAGCACAATCCCAAAGCACAGACTTTGATGCTAAATAATAATACTGCCTGTTCACATACCATTTCCAATTCACAGATCTCAAAAACTCTGTTAATCCTAAATAAACCTTGTAAAAACCCCACGAAGTATACAAGCATTAGCCTTTACTTTCACACTTGCTACAGGGTGACCTGTGCTGGTTTTGGCTGGGATAGAGTTAATTTTCTTCATAGTAGCTAGTATGAGGCTATGTTTTGGATTTGTGCTGAACACTGTGTTGATAACACAGCAATATTTTAGTTATTGCTGAGTAGTGCTTACACAGAATCAAGGCCTTTTCTGACTCTTGCCCCACCCCACCAGCGAGCAGGCTGGGAGTGTGCATGGAGCTGGGAGGAGACACAGCTGGGACAGCTGATTCCAAGGCACCAAACGGATATTCCACACCATATGGCATCATGCTCAGCTTATAAAGCTGGGAGAAGGAGAAGGAAGGGGTGATGTTTGAAGTGATGGCTTTCTGTCTGCCCAAGTAACCATGATGGGTGACCCTGATGCTATCCTAGAGATGGCTGAACACCTGTCTGCCTTTGGTGAGTGGTGAATGAATTCCTTGTTTTGCTTCGCTTGCACACATGACTTTTACTTTACCTACTAAACTGTCTTGATCTCAACCCACAAGTTTTCTCACTTTTACCCTTCCAATTCTCTTCCCCATCCCATTGCAGGCAGTGAGTAAGCAGCTGTGTGGGGTTAGCTCCCAGCTGGGGTTAAACCTTGACATCTCCCTAGAGGAATACGAGATCTGAACTAAGTTCAGTTCAGGTATTCTGACTGCTAAACACCCATACTTTGACTATTATCTCATGCTATGTCTCAGCCCTTATAATAGTAGCCACACACCCAACTTTGTAGTTCCCACCTCGAAATATTCTCCCAAGCTCTTCTCCATATAGCAGCACAAGGAAAGTCAATCTAATGCTGAGAGAAATATAACAAAACCTATGCTGGAGATAACCACTAGCAATTTCCAATTATTCTCACATAGCTTGGCATGTCTTCATAGTGTCATTTAACTTTATCAGATAATAGCTAGCTATTTCTCAAACAAACAGCTGGAATTTAATCCTATTCTGAGTTTGCAACACTTTTCTGAGTTATCTTCTGAGAATTACATCTTGAGATTTTCTTGTCCAATAGAACCAACTAAAAGATATCAGATGAGCTCAGAGTTCAACAGGGCACCTGACATTTTCTTCATGAAATGTTCTCATGCAGAAAAAGTGAGACATTACGCAGAATAATTGCTTATGCTGTGAAGATCAGCCTTAAAGGGGCACATTTTCTTGAAGTGGGCTGTCTGGAACTAGATAGAAGCGTTGTAAGAACAACTGATGGACATCAACCCAAGCTGCACATCATCGGGAAAGAAATTACCGATACTAATTCTTTAGCTAAAAAACTTACACATGGGAAAAGAAAACATAAGATTCAGGAGACGTCAACTTACGTTCTTATACTGTTCCGCCACCAGATACAATTTTGCTTAACAAGTAAAACAAGCTAGCAAGCTGCAGCTTCTAACAGAACACGCTTTCACATCTCTCTCCCCAAACACAACATAAATAGCTCCCCATCACAGGAACTTTAGCAGATTGTCCATGGTCTGTAAAGACTAAAGGAAATTACCTCTCATCCATTCTATGAGTGCAAGGCCAAAGCAGGAAAAAGAGAAAAACTGATGTCATCACTGGTTCACAAAGGAGTTGTTTCGGGGATTAAGATAGAATGATTGCTACCACCTGCTTTAGTCCAATTGCTTTCCCAACACCCCCCATCAAAAAAGATAAAATACATATAACACAATTGGAGAAGCATCTGAAGATTCATCTTATTCTGTAAACATCTCATTTGCAACATGGTGCTTGTATTTATCTTCTTTTCATTCACCCTGATGTGAGCTGCTTTTGTAGCTCCCCACAGACTTAACGCTAGCATCTCAGAGAAAACAAAACCAGTTTAGAAGTTACTTAGAAATGTACAAATATATTGCAGGAACATTATTCTCAACCTTGATTTTAGTTTTAGAGGCAAAACAGAAAAGTACATTAAGGCTCATCTGCATAAAACTTCTCATGAAGCCAGATCTTGGTGTGAACTAAGAAAAAGATTTTCTTTGAACTCTCTATTGCTTTCATTTGCATTTTGAAACTGAAATCTTTCCTTGAAACTCCCAATATGTTTCTGTTACCTTCAGGGAACAATAAGGGAGCCCTCCTGTGGATAATGCATCACATTTAAATTCCCATGACCGACAAGGAAAGACTAGGTAACCTAGGGGATAAAATAGCTCTATTTTAGAGCAAAGAGAGTGAGGTGGTAATCCACTGGAGGCTGTAGTTTAATTTAAATGGCTATTAACTTTGTTCCATTGGGGCAGTTATAGTTTAATTCATACTACTTTTCTGAAGCAAAACAAATTGCACCAAATAAAACATCCAGCCTACAAAAGATATACCAGACAAAAAAGCATGAAGGCTTTTTCAACATATTTTTATATATTATAAATGTTAAATATTTTCCTCCAGAAAACCCACAAAGGGGCACAGTGACCCAGTGAGCACCAATGCAAGTGAGCTTGGAACACTGATCATGTAATTAACATGTGAACTGGTGGTTTCTCCAAGACTCATTTATCAAGGAACAAAGAAAGTTGTGGATACAAGGAGTTTCATGCATACGTTTGCCATTGGATGCAATTTAACTAGGACCCAGCCACTTTATCCCACAAAGATGGCAGACTAAGTGAGCCTTTCTTTGAGCTCTCCCTGTTAAACATCATGGGAGTGATCTTCCCTTGAGCTGGGACACCTCTCAAGGTTGATCCTTGAGACAGAGACCTTTCTACTAACAAAAGATCTTTAGACAAGTCTAGTTCGAGTTCTCTCTAAAATGCTACTGGACTCCAAGCCAGTGACTCTGCCCTTGAAAGGGTGGCACCTCTCAAGGTTTGAGATTCTTTGCCTGAGATGGAGAGATCCTTCCTTACCCAAGGCAGGGAGGCCCCTTATTTGCAACAGATCCTCAGTCAGTTGCTGATAGCATGCTAAATCAATACTAATGAAATTAACGTAGTTAATTCCTTTAGAAATAAACCATTGTCCAAGTCTAGGACTAACTTTGGCCTAGCTGCATCTGAGCTCCAACAGGAGTTTAAAAAGCAAAGGGGTCCACTCGGAACCTCATGACTCAACAGGAGGGTCTCTTCTTTTGCATCTTCAGTCTCTGTATAAAACATTTTAGGTCAGCTATACCTCGATTTTCCTTTTGCATGTTTCGCTGATGTATTATATAACAGAGTGAACCTCACCATTGGACTTTGTTAAGTTGCACTTTCATAAATTCATATTAAAACCACTTTTACCAATACCTTTGACAGTAATTCTTTAAGCAACTCAAATAATTCATTTGAGACAAATTGGTGTAGTCACCAGGATCATAAATCAGGATTCTCAGCAAACTGGTGTAACCAGCAGGAGCAAGTGTTATTTCCAAACTCCAAAAATTAATTTGTGGCTTCCAGGCAAGAAGTGCACGTCGCCTACTCATTTTGCAGTTAAGTTCACAATGAAAATCTTTTGAGTTTTGATATTCTGAACAGCCAAATTTGGTGCCTGCCAGACAGCAGCATGTGGCCTTTTGGTTCAAATGTCAACCCTAATCCTAATAAAAATTGGGAGGCTACAGTGCATGTAGTCTGCACAGTACCAGCACTCCCCAGTTCAAAGATTACTACCATACCACAGTCCCTGATTCCTACTGCAGCACAAAAGGGAATTTCTGAAGTCATAGCTGATCTGAAGACATGACAAAGCACCTCTAGAACCCACTCGCCATACAATTCAACAGTTTAATCTGTTCAAGAACTGGATGGCAGAAGGCAACTAACTGATTAGCAGCACTTAAATGCAACACAGCCTCGCTAATAACTTCAGTATCCAATACTGCAACCCTAATAGCCACACTACAAACAGCCACATGCCCATGGATAGCAGCATTAGGTGTAAAAGGTATGCTCTTTATGGTACCCTTACAAAAGAAGGATAAAAAGAAATTTGACCTTACTTGGGAATGTATATAATATACTCTTAACAGACTTCCACAGCAGTTTAAACATTTACCCACAATTTCTCATGCTACACGTGTTGAACTTTTACAGTCTCACTTCCTTAGAATGTAAATCTGTATCAATATATAGATGATATTCTAATCAGAAGAGAGTTCCCTGAAAACGTAGGGGAAGTGGTCACAGCAGTGTGGCAAGCACTACATAAAGAGAAGCTGACATTCCACCTGAGAAATATCAGGGACCAAGTACACAAGTAAAGTTTTTGGGTACTTGGATAGCAGGCAGTGCAGTGATTCCTCCAGATACTTTAAGAAAAATAAAACAGCTGCAGATGCCCAATCTAAGAAAGAATGACAACAGTTAATGGGAACTTGAGAATACTGGAGAAAACACGTACCTGGATTTTCTGCCATTGCTCACGCACTGTACTCACTTTTACAAAAGGGAAAACCATGGAAATGGAACTTGGAACATGAAGAGGCAGTCAAAACCATAATACAGGAATTAAAAGCATTATCAGTCACTGGGACCAAACACCCCCATAGCCCTATAATAGCTGAATGGGGTTTTGCTGAGCATGGTACTTTGTGCAACCTATTCCAATCTGGCCCTGACAGACCAAAGAGACCTTTATTATTCAGCTCAATTGCATTTAAACAGGTAGATCAGAGATACTTTGAGTGGCAAAAGGGACTTTGTCTTTAATTTTAACAGTAAAACATGTTGAAAAATCTCACCAGGAACAGCCTGTGCAAACCAAAGAACCATTTAATTTGCTAGAAGCAATCCTAAATCTCTCATTCGCGACACTGCTCAGTCAGGACTCTATCTATTCCTTAGTACCTCACTACTTCCTTTACTAAGGCATGCCAAAGAACACAATACTTAATTCCTCCCTCCTGAAACAGCAAAATATGCAGAAAAGGAGAATGTAAATGCCCATGACCAAGTTAACTTCTATTGCTTACTCATCCAGTTTGTTGGCTTTAAAACAGCAGCAGCTCTGCTCTCATAAATAGCAAAAAAGCCACATTCACCATCGCAACACACTCTTCATTGTTTACCACTGGCTTCAAAGAGATTATTTAGGTGAAAACAAAAAAAGAAAACCAAGTATTTGCGCCTGCTAGGATTTCAGCACTAAAAAAAAAAAAAAAAAAGAAATCTAATTTCTACCCCAACCACCCCTAGAAAAACATACATTTACTTCATTTACTTTAAACGTTTTTCATGATTTTTTACTAGAGACTGGAAATACGGACTTCCACTGTATCTAACAGAATTTGCAATTGCTCAGCACCCTATAGGACAGAGACTGTGTTCTGCAGTCTTCAGATTTATGCTTAGCTATCCTATGAGCTCAATTCACTTATGTCATATGTTGGCACAATTCTACCAATTTCAGTTTATTTCCAGTAGCTTATGCCAGCACATCTTTCCAAAGGAGTGTGAACTAGTGAAAAACATAAACCAGGTCCATTAGCCTCTCTACAACAGGATGACTGCACAGCAGTCTCAATCCAGTTTCAAGTATTTCCACTATTTCCACTAAGTGTCTGTTCTTTAGAATCTGTTGTGTCCATTCAAGAGCTCAGGTGACAGCACTCAAAAAAACCTCCAAGTATATTTGGATACACAACCTTTCACATTCCCTCAGGAGATACTTAGAAAACCAATTATGTGCAGAAATGTGCCTACAAGAGAACTTTTCACACCTGCTGCATAGCCTTACATCCCCACTGATATACAGGCCTTTGCAATTTCTAAGCACATTGTAATAGCACTATCAGAGGACCAAAGTGACTTCCTAAACAGTGTAGGTTCAGAAATACCATTAGCATTGGAAAAAATGGCAGTATAACCATTTATAACCAGAAGTATCAAAGGGTTGCCAGGACAACTTACCTAGGCGATCAGCTTCTTCAGGAACTAATAAAGCCACGATTCAGTACATAACTTCTGTTCCTCTTCATTGCAGCTGCTCAGTGAAGGCACTAACCTCCATGCTCTTACTAGCATTTTAACATCTTTGTGACCTTGTGTTACCACTGCTATGCACCAGCCCATCGCATTCCCTCTAGCCTGAGCAGCCGAATTCCTGCTTGAGTAACACCTTCTTTAAGGAGCACAGACTGCTAAATTAATCATAGAGGCCACTCTTAGTCTACAGAATGGGAGACAGACAAAGTGCTTATCTTTTTTTTTCTGCTTTTTAAACTTCATCTTGCTCTGCCGGGTTAACCCCTCATTATATTGCTCTTTTGAAATGGTTGCATACAAAATACCAGAGAGAATGAACTACAAAGCAAGATCTTACAGTTATAGGGACTCCTGCTGTAGAAGACAGTAGCGTAGGAATTGTGCAGAGACAGGTCCATTTACCAACAGGCAAGACAAAAAGCAGCACTGGAACTTAACAGAACACAACAATGTTTTACAAACACTCTGGCAAGGAACTGAAGAATATTCAATGTGTTTAAAATTGCAGGGAGAACTTAGTAACTTGTTCAGAACACTGAAACTAATACTCTGGTCTAGCTAAACGTACTACATAGTTCTTGTGGACTGCAAGTAACCAAGGCTTGGCTTCTGCCTTCTGTTAAGGCAATTTTCTCACAGACTTTTATAAAAGTAGAGGTAAAAGTCAACAGCTTTGCTATCTATAAACAGAGGACATGCAACCTACTGATATTTTTGGTTCTGATCTATTCTCAGAAAAACTGCAAATGGTAGAGGATTTCTGTACCTCAGAGGACAAACAAATAGGGAACAAACCATGAAAATATGCTTTATTTTTCAGTTAGTCTGCCATCATATAAGGCCTGATTTCCAAATCCACAGATTTGAGCAGAAAGATTTCCATTTCATTCAACTAAATTAGAATCAAATCCATAATACAAGACAAGCATAAAATGGCTGCAAACCCAGTACATAAGCAGAGGTCTCAGAATTTGGTATGTACAGAGAAACGAAATAATGGTATCAGAGATTCAACAGCTACATAACAGCTTAGACATAACAATTCTGGAAAATGGTACACTCAGGCATAACAATTTCCTCAAAAGAAAAAAAAAAGTATTCACAAAAGCTAAGTGTATGATGAGGAATTGGACATCGCTCACTGTCTAAGTTAGTACATCTGCACAAATCGTGAGTCTCATGAACAGCAAGAAACAACTTCTTCCATCAAAAGAACAGTATCACACACACAGCAAGAAATGGAGCAATAAGCTTAACATCTCAGATTAGTTGTAACTCCTATGCAGGTGAAGAAACATTTTCTGTGAAAAAATCTGTTTGAAATCCTAATGCACACAGGTGTGCTCAATATTGCCTGTACCAAAAGCCACAGGAAGAGGTTTAAATCAAACTAAGTGGAAGAATGATGAAAGCAGCAAAAAGAAAACAAAAGAAAATGCTTGAAGATATATAGAAGCAGAAGAAATAAGATACAACTGAAGAAAGGAAATACCTTCATTTTAGGAGAGGAGTTCTGTTACAGTATTAGGAAAGCAGATCAGTGATAAGTGAGATAAATTAACTTGAAATCCACACATACTGAATACCTGGATTGAGAAAATAAATGTGGATATCCCACAATGACAGGTGTCTCAAGATTTTCTAACAATTCCTCTGTTTTGTTGTCAGCCAAAAGCTGTAAGAACCTCCACCTTTCTTAGCAGTTTTCTAGAAGAAGCTGCCATGGAACAGGATTTCCAAAACTTCAGAAATTCATTCCACATTAAAAAGAAGTAACTTCATGGTTTATGGTAACATTTTAATCCAGCCACATCACGGTAACTGTGACTCATCAAAACTTAACCTTACACAGCACAAGAAAGGAGGAAGACCGAGGTAAAATGGCATGACACCAAACCACTTTCAAAGAGCTTTGTGACTGGAGGCAGAGTTCAGTGATTACTTTTCATAATACTTTCAGCTCCCACTTTTCACTGGAGCATGAACCAGGGTCATGATGGTCCTGAAGATGAGGAGACAGCAATACACAAGATAGAAAGGAGAGGAAAAAACAAAATAACAAGAAGATTCATGGCTGAATTTGGAGTCTTTGCAGGGTTTAATACATCTCCTTAGAGATCTTAATTGCACATCAATCTTCTTCAGCTGGAGAATGAGAGGTGAATGTGCAATTCTCCAGCTTGGCACAGAGGGCAAACTGGAGTTAAAGGAGAAGGGGAAAAGAAGGACATGCTCAATCCAAACTGGATTTTCTTCCCTCTTACCATGAGAAGACAAGAAGCTTTCCTTAGTGCTTGCCAACACAGGGAAATTAACTTCAGAACAAATAAGAATGTGACTTAACAGCATTCTGTCCGTAATTCCCTTATTCTATACCTCAATTTATTTTTGGCAGTTAAGCTTAATCCACTTCTAACCCCCAACAAAGACATGTTCAGTGCAGGGTGCACACACAAGGAATTAGTAGAGAATAAGTATGCTAAGCTGACAAGACCTTAGCACAAAGTTCTTCATAAACCTTCATTGCCAATGTCATTCTTGTTATTCAGAGACTTAGACAGCCAAGGTAGGGAAAAGAATTATGGGAAAATCTTTGCTCTCCACACCTATGACTGGAAGACAGACAAGAATTGCCCTCTATTGAAATTTGTGTTGGCCACATCCAAGCTATCTAGGCATATTCAGAGTTGCATATCCAAGATAATCCAAAAATGGAGAAAGGTCCAGTCCTTGGTATGTTTAGATGAACTAAATATCAACCACTTTAATGGCTTTAAGCTGTTCTGGATGCATATGATTCCATACAGAACATCTACATTTCTTACTGTATGTACTGGTTTCAGGTGGGTTAGAGTTAATTTTCTTCCTAGTAGCTGGCATAAAGCTGTGTTTTGGATTTAGTAGTAAAAAAATGTTGATAACACACCAAAGTTTTTGGTTGTGGCTAAGCAATGTTTATAGTAAGTCAAGGACTTCAGCTTCTTGAGCCCTGGTAGCAAGAAGGCTGGAGAGGCACAAGAAGCTGGAAGGGAGCACAGCTGACCCAAACTGGACAAAGGGATATTCTATATCGCATAACATCATGCTCAGTATATAAACTAAGGGGAAAGCCAGGTAGACAGGAGAGTGGAAGGAGGAAAAGGCCACTGCTTGGGAACTGGCTGGGCACTGGTCAGTGATTGCTGAGCAACTGCATTGTGCATCACTTATTTTTTGCATTCTAATTCTTTTATTATTTCCTTCCTTTTCTGCCCCATTAGATTGTCTTTATCTCTACCCATAAGTTTTCTCACTTTTAGTCTTCCAGTTCTAGCCCCCACCCCATGGGGCAGGAAGGAGGGAGGAAAGCAAGCAAGCGGTTGAGTGGTGCTTTGTTGCCAGCTGGGGTTAAACCATGACACTGTATGAACAACTTCTGTGTGATAACAAGAAAAATTTTGGTTACAGTCTAGACTTATCAGATCTAGGTTGGAGATTTATGTAATCAACAGTTTATTACTAACTGTGACCTTGTCAGTGCTCTATCCCACCAATTCAAAATTATTAAAGTCACTAGAGTTGAGATGAATGATCCAGACTCCAATTCTTAGGCCCCCCTGCTCTCAAAGTTCATGTTCCAAAGAAATGCCAACACAGAAATGCCATGGAACATGACTCCCAACCATACCAACAATATTTTTTTTAAAAGCAGCTTAGAGTCAAGCACATAAAAACACCAGTGATAAGCATTCCCAGTTTCTAATGCAGAAAACTCATACTTTAAACTACATTCCTTATAATACTATAGACATGTGCCCCTTAAGGTTCAGAAATACCTAAAATTTCTTCACAGACTTAAATGGAGACTGACAGGATTCAAGTTGTGGACTATCCCTTGACGGGCAAGCAGTGACACACCTTCAGACCTTTTTAAACTGTCTTCCCTAAGCTACTCATCAGAGTATCAGAACAGCTTAGAAAAATCTAGCTTGGCTTTCCCTGTTGATGCCATTGATTTCAAGAGCAGAGACGTACAAAGCAAGAGATGCGTGGTATCAACCCATTGCACTTTCTCCTTACAAACTGTTCTTTCTTGCTCACTCTCTCTCTTGCATTTGAATTCTGAATAGCAAAGAATGGAGAAGTTTCTCCTGCTTCTAAAAATAATGATACTTAAATTCTCATTTCCTATAAATAAAAAAAGTGTAACAGGATCTATGAGTTCTTTGGGGGAAGCAGAGTCCTTGATAATTTTTAAAACCAAATCCATATTTTGAATCTAAGCGGCATACTTGACATCTCAGGGTCTGGCATTTCAACCATAACATAAAACCTGCACTAGCAAAAAGATGAAGAAAAAGCACGCTTGTGTGCCCTGGAACTCTGCTGCCCTTAGGCGTGAGCCAAAAATAATCCCAGAGGCAGGATGCAAATGAAATGTCTCGTCAGCACACATGCCTTAATGGATTTTACCTTAAACATTTACATTAACAGATGGTCCTCCACAGTCCCATAAACTCACTCGTGAGTTCATTTCCATCTCAATCCAGGCCCCATTTGTCATAGGCCAAACAGTAGAATGTCACAAGGGGGTTGAGCCAGAACAGAGGAATGGGACAAACTGTGTGAAATGATTGGTGTCACCTACATATATACATTTGACCTCAGTTAAAAAGGGAGAAAAATTTAAGTTAAGAGGAAAAGGAAGGAATAAGGTGATGACCACATGACCTTGTACTACTAGAAGTACAAAAAAGCCCCAACCAACAAAAAAAACCAACAACCCCTACTGCTCCCTTGGATGAGGACCAAACGCTGTGTTTTGAAGAGTAGATGTAGTTGTGTGCTGTGAAAGTGGCCCAGACTGGCTCATGCACTTAAAGGAAGGAGACTGACTGGCTTACTCAGGTCCAGAAGTTCCATGATACAGCCACGCTGCTCAGCCCTCACTTGCAGGAGAAGTAAAACTCTCAGATCAGTCCAATGCTCATGTACATGACTTCTGCGTTTGCTGAGGCTCTAAATTCTCAGCTGTGTCACAGAGAGTGATATTGATTTAACCAGAGAAAGAACAGAAATGAACCCTGCTCTAGTAGGCTGGAAGATAACACCTTTTGAGCTCTTCTGTGGCCAGGGTTTGCTGTAGCAGGGAAATAAATTTTAATTTGTGTCATACTTTTCTTGGCCAAATGTCAGAAAGAAATTGTCAGAACAGAGATGCCTGCCAAAACAAAATCTCAAGTGCAAGAGGAAAATACACAAATCAGTCTAGTAGATCTCAGTGAAGGATAAGAACACAAATGGATAAAAACTGGCACAAGGTGATACTTCTATATTCAGGGGCTGAAGAATACAAGCAACAGAATTTGATCTACATTCTCACCAGACTTCCACAGAAGACATAGTTGCTCAGACTGTCCCAGATGTGTAATACACTGACTCATCTCGGAACATTCCTCTAAGCACAGAAATATCAACTCCATTTTACAAACATAAAACTGAAGCACATCAGAGATAAAGAAAATTGTCACATCACAAAGAATGTCTATATTAAAAAATAAGTGAACTGAGTCACTCAAGTCTCAGGTTACTGTCATAACTGTTCAGCTCTGCCCAAACTATACAGCTGTTCTTCTTCCTTGTGCTAGTAGGAGGCAGGTACCGGGACAAACTAGCAGTGTGGTCTACATTGCTTCACTGAGATAGTAAGAAAAATCACAATCAATTTCTTCATTTAAGAAAGGATGTCTTTGCTTATTAAAAGAAAAGCTCACTTTACTTCTATAAATTGCTTCAGGGAATAGAATATACTGCATTTCACATTGCTTCTGTGGATTTTATACTGTAAATTTGAATATAAGATTTATATTTTAAAACGAATGACAGTGCTGTACAGTAAAGCTCTGTCTTCATAAGAAAATCCCATTGTGGCAGATTACTAAACTATATTGTTCTGTTTAAATCAGAGGAAGTTCACCTACTCCCACAGTCTTTATACTGAGTCTTTCAGTCTAAGCCAAAATGTAAGGAAGTTGTGAAAAGCACTGCTTTCCATTCACTGGTAATGCTACCATTTCACACAGGTTCTTGGGTTGTAATTTAGTATAGCCCAATGACTTCACAGGTCTTGCACCAGAGCATCCAGGTGCTTTGGAACAGGGTTTTGCTGAGCAAAATTTAAGGCCACATTCATAAAAATGCAATTTTTTTGCATTTCACACTTCAGAAGACATGCATGAATTTGCCATGCCACCTATATTTCAGAGGCTAGTTAGTAGAAAGCCAAGCTTCATAAAACACAGAAACAGAAAAACTGAATTTTTCTCCAAAGGTCTTATACTTGGGATTTGTGACAGTCACACATTCTTTTTGTTCTCTAGAGTTTAACAGCATCTGCCCTGAGGAAAACCTCTGCTTCTAAAATGAGTCAGCTGAATTCATAACCTACAATTTCTAATTTTCCATCGTCTCCCTAGCTAAAAACCCTGATGGTACACAGCAATCAAAGCAAGTCACACTTACCAGAATGGGTGCAGGAGAGCTGCTGGGCACTGTGCTCAGGGAAAACACTTCCCTCTCCCTCCTTACAAACTTATGCTGCTTCTAAGTGTAATTGAGGGACTGTGTCAAGAGAGAAAGAACAGCCTTGTAGAGATGGCCAGCTGTATCTTTTATAGCTGTATCTTTTCAGTATTAACAACAACATTATTGTAAACTCATTAGGCATTAGCAGTTTGCCCAAACAAAAACTGGCTATGATCTTTAAGTATTTTCAAGTTCAAGTAATCAGTTGATTATTAGGGCTATTTGTTAGAATTTGCTCTCATTAATGTTGCTGCATTCCTTCTCCACTAAATTCAGTGAATATCTGACAACGTTGCAGGGAGAGGGGTTTTTTAGGCACCACCTTATCCTAAAGGCAGCCATCAGAACTTCTCAAATCTCAAGGGCAGCATGGTCATTGTGAAATTCAGTCATTACTGCTTGCAGAAACCACCTCTGGTTTCATGTCAGGTTTCCCCTTCCCTCCTTGCTGCCCCTTACACCCTCTCAAACAATCTGGGGAAAGAAAATGCCCTCCTGCCTGCAATACTGGCTACTTTGTTATTATAATTACATTTCTGTCTTCTGCTTTTAAAAATCAAACACACCCCACAAGTTTTAGCAAACTGCATTTCTTCAATAAACATGCCAGTCATCTTCCAGCAGCCAGACCTTCCAATAATTATTAGCTAGGATACCAGAGTTCTCTCCCATCAATTTTAACCTGCACTGAAGCATTGGTACAGGCATCACAGTATGTGCTGCAGTGCCTAGGTCAGTGGCACTAGACAGATGTCTAGGTTATTTTTACACCATTAGAAAACACACATCAACACAAAACACTGCTTTAAGCAGCTTTTGTGTGTATATCTTGAGGGAACACGGCGACTTCTACAGAACAGCTCTATCCTCCTAGTTATTCTTAGGGCAAAGGGCTTCATAATGGGGGACAAGTTGTCTCCATTAGCAGGTACTGGCCTTTGTAATGGTGGCTAGAGCACATCCCCCACGGAATCCTCCCCTGAGCCACCCCCATGTGCCACTACCACAGGGAATTCAACTCCTGGAACAGAACAAACGCTTAAATACAGCTCTGTTCTTTGCAGAAGCTTTGTGGATGCCCTGCTCGCACTTTTTATGTCATTTTGACTTAATGGTAAATTGAAAGACAACTTCACACTCTACTCCTGGATGAGATCACGGTAGTGAGTATTTCATTGCCACCAAGACGAATTTTTGCTCATGAATCTTTTCTATTCGTTCAGGTAGTAGCAATTTAAGCAAGTAACATTTATAGCACTGATTCTGCAGAGGGAGGGAGTGCACAGCGAGCTATGACTGCAAGTGATGGGTCTCAAGGGAGCTAAAACACAGATGTCATAAAAAGCCATTTCAGAAATTGTACACAAAGACACAGCTGTGCAGTGGGAAGGAAAACAGGTGGCACTGGCATCAGGGGCTGGCAGAGCATGGAAATAAACACACTGCCTCGCGTTACAGTGCAATATTGCCACAAGAAACCTTCAGAAAGGACCCCTTTAAAATGGCCTTTTAGAAATCACCTCTTTCTCCACTGCCTCTAAAGAAGATGCTGAGGTTAAGAAGCCCTCTTCAAACAAAGCCTCCTCAGAGCACAGAGTGCATTTGGCCATGATCTGTGAATTTACACAAGCTACCAAAGACTTGTGAAGTCAGCTGGAGTTAAGAGCCCCTCAGCAATACACTAAATCAGTCCAATGCTCACCCTGGAGTCCTCTACTTAGAAGCAGCTGTTTTTATATTGCTTTTGTTCAGTTTTGCACCCTGAGGTTGAACAGGCCTCTATGATCCCCCACACCCAGTGTCAGGTCAAGAGATAGCAACTGAAGCAGTGCAGGACCCAGGAGTTATATCACTGCCACTTTACGGTCTATTCACAAGAGCAGACTGCTTTCTTACCCTCTAATCTTTTTGGAGATTTTGGAGACAAATTCTCTCTGTAGAACATATTTTGAAAGCCATGCAGATCTCTCTTCAGTGGCTAGACCAGATTTAAGGGCAGTGTGATCCTATTAGGATACGAGGTCATGCAATTTACTGCCATAAATCAACTGCCTTCGTTGAGGTTTTGAAGGTCAGAGCAGCTCCATCTGAGGCAGTGGGGAGTTCACAGGTTCACTGTCATCTAACACCTTGCAGTATTTTTAAAGCATGTTCTGAAAAGCAACACCAATAAAAGTGACAGTGTAGAGCTTCCTATTTATTCTTTCTGTGATGCCAGTTCAAACTGTCTGAACAGACACTCAAAAAGTCAATGTACCCTTCTGTCCTGTACTTTATCTCTTATGTCACCATGCACAACACACATCCTGTTTTGGGAGCACAGCTGGCAGTACTGGTGCAGTCACAATAAACACACCAGAAGGCTCATTCTGTCCTTTATGCTTTGCAAAGGTACTAAATCTAATATTTTTGAGAAGGGTACAAGTATCACCCAAATAGGTAAATTGGAACCAGGTCTGTGGCATCTGTGCTTGTTTCAGATGTGCTTTTTAAACTCCATATATACCAAAAAGTTACAGAGTAACTTTTAGCTTTACTAAATGCTAAAAGCATTAGCATTTAGCATATATCATATGTTTATGTCTAACTGTAGAAAGATTTGTACTTCCAGCCACTTCTCAAAATCTCTGACGAAGATGTCAGGTTGATCATAATACAGGCATCAATAAAGCACAGAGTTAACTTAAGAACATTTAAAAAGTATGATAAAAATGGGAAGTGTATGGAATAACTTTTGATATCAGGCATTTTGAAGCCCTTCAATCTTTTCTCCAATAGTTGTCCATATTATATGCCACAATGAAAAATTCAGTTTGATGGATACAGTAGGAATATGCCAGGATTTATTA
Organism: Coracopsis vasa; assembly: GCA_026283785.1. Classification (NCBI taxonomy): domain Eukaryota; kingdom Metazoa; phylum Chordata; class Aves; order Psittaciformes; family Psittacidae; genus Coracopsis; species Coracopsis vasa. The sequence goes on from JANHGB010029741.1 coordinate 30,558, forward strand.
TGATTAGAAAATGACTCAATGCTATTCTAATAGCAAATTTCCAAATATTTATAGCTTTATGATCAACAGCATCTTCTTCCATATTATTTACAATTACTCCGGTGGTACAAGCTGCAGCTTACAGAGGTCAGTCACCCAAGTTCAACACACAGCACTCACAGAGAAAACAAAAGCACGTCTGGTTGAAAGAAAACAGATTTTAGAAGAAAGTAAGTTCAGGACAACTGCAGGAACCAGAGCAGCAGCAGCTTTAAAAAAAAAAAAGCCTCTCCTCTGCCCCCGTGATCAGCTTTACTGACTGTGCCTCCAGCTGGAGCTTGTCTTGCCTCAACTGCTGGACTGTGATCCCTCCTTTGACCTCCACAAAGCCACTGCAAGGTTTTGTTGCTAATCTAATTTATAAACTGGATGCTTCTCAGATATCAGACATATGAAACAACCAAGGAGTTAACAAAAAAAATATTCATAATTGATTGAAAATACAAAACAAAGCTTGATCCTGAGCAGCCTTGCACCCAGGCTGTCAAAAGACCACACAGGTTGGGAAAAGCAATCTTGCAAAGAAAGCATGGGCACAGGACAGTACAGCAGTATTAAGCCAGGCTGTTTTGCAGATTCTTTGAAACATTGGGAAAAGACATATAAGCACTTTGGGACAAATCTAATTCTTTAGTCTTATTTATCTGTAAAGATAATTATGGGTGTGTAAACCAACGAAATATCCAGGATGTCAGAGGCTGGTATAATGCAATTTGGGTATTTCTGTTTTCTCAGGGCAGCATTCAATCCAGTTCATGTTAAGTCCCTCAGAATATCTGTTATGAAAGGCATGAAGCACACAAATTCCTTTAGCATCAACGGGGAGCCAAATTCCTCATAGTGACTGCAGGGGTAACAAGGCAGGTGAATAAAACTTTTTACCTCAGTGCATAAAATCAAATTCCTCACCTGTGAAAACCCTGCCCTGTATTTTCAGGGGAAAGTACGGATAAATAAATAATACTGGATAATAGCTAATTCTTCCCAGCCTGCTGTGGCTTTGGCTCAGCCTTGCTACAAATGGTTCGCACTTATTTAGCCAAGTGTGGCCACGATCCCATCTGCATTCAAAGATGCCTGGCTCTATTAATTTTTACATCTCAAAGCAATGGATCTCAAAGTACGCAGCAGGCTAAGACCAGGCTATTGGTTACTGCTTAGCAGAAACTACCACAGTCCTGTTTGGCCACAGGCCACTAATATT
>JANHGB010029746.1:0-12329 GCA_026283785.1 Coracopsis vasa
ACGGCAGCTGCCGGTCCAAGATACCGCTGGACGCGACTGATAAACAACGTGTTGTCCTCCAGCGTCACCTGTGCTGGGGCTGCGGCGGCTCCGCACGCGTCCCGGCTCAGTGACGCCGAGCGTCGGGCTCCGGAATAGCCGGAGGCTCCGGTTAATGGGCTCCTTCCCTCGGGCGCTGGGCAGACTGGTTCCGCAATGGCAAAGGACGCACGGGCCGTGCGTTACGGCCCTGACCACAACGCCTAGCTGGTCGGGGTAGTGGGCAGAGCTGCTCTGCAGCGCTTGGGCCCTTCGCGCCAAAGCCACAGGGGTCTGAGCAGCCACTGCAGGTTCCCACAGGCCTTTCGCTGGGGCTGTTGGTTTCTGCTGGTGTTTGGGCTTTGCCACTGCCCAGCTGGAAGGAAAACCAGGCAGACAGGTTGGCAGACATGGACAGCAGTAGCCAGCAAGGGGGAGCACCAGGAGGGTTGAGAAAAAGAGTTAAACGTTGGTTTTATCATAATAATATTGATGATGGTGATGATGTTACTCTACTTCCAGTTTTCACTAGTTCAGTTATTAAACCGTTCTTATCTCGGCCTATGGGTTTTACCTGTTTTTCCAATCATCCTCCTCATCCCACCAGGGGAGGGGTTGTGTAAGCGACTGGCTGTGTGGGACTTAGCTGGTAGTTGGGCTTAAACCATGACAGAGCAGCAAGCAGTCTTCCCTACGTTCTTCTCCTCCTCCAAGAGAGACTTGTTAGGAGGACCCAGACACAATTCCCATCCTCGTTCTTCCACTCTGTATAAAAGCCTTGATCTCCAGCCTCTTCAGTGCTGTTGGCAGGGAAAGTTTGCTCTCTGGTGCTGGTACACCAAATAACCTGCCTGCCCGAGCCACCTCCAGATGCAGTAGCAGTGGAGTTTGCTGCTGATGGAGTTTGACGCTCTCTCCTGCTGTGTTTTCACATCCATTTCTCATCTGTCCCAATGCTCTTCATCAGAGTTGTTCACAGAGGGAGTTCCAGGCACTGCTTTTCTCTGATGTGGAGCCAAGGAGCTCATTTATGAACAGTAGTTTGACATACTGTAATACTTGCCTTTCTGTAGCAGCTTTCTAGCAGGGATCTCACGGCTTTCTGTAAAATTCTGTTAAATCTCACAGGCCCTCCTTGTATTTGGCACAACAGCTCTTTTGCAGCTGCAGGAATATAATTCAGCTTGGTTACGTGTCTTGCCTGGAGCCATACAGTGAATCACTGGCAGAAAGAGGAAGAGAACTCAGAAGCCCTTTAACTGCCAGCTCTGGCCATCAGACACTTCTCTTTCCTCCACCCTTAGAGTTATTTAACTCAGCACACGTTTAATACTTAACACATACGTTTTTCCAGTATCACTAACCACTAAAATCTGGGTCTCATTTAGCAGCTTCATACCTTCACTATGAAGCAGTACATTGAGAAAAGCCAAGGCAGAAGTATGTAAAAAACTCGTGCTCTCTGGGAGGTTTCCCTGTTGTCCCCACCTGCTTGGCCACATCGCACACCCACCACTGGCACCATAAACTTGTAGTATTTGCCACTATGGAACTTCTTGTACCAATCAATAAATTTTCTAAAATATTAATTTGTTCAAATGAAGCTGTTGATGGGAAAACCTTGACAGGACAATAGGAAGGGATCACACAAGCAAACACACAAGTCCTGGTATCCTGCGAGAGCCAGGCCTGTGAAAGACTAGCAGCCTGAAGAGCCCGGCAGCACTTTAGCCCTTCACCATTCGGTGCTAAAGCAGAAGAGGGGATACACTGAAGGACTAACTATTGATCCACTATTTTGCCCTCAGGTTTAAATGAATTTCACACTGATTTCTGCTATGCTTCTTTGTTGTGACAGGAACTAAAAATTCACAGTGTTACAGAATAAGAAGACATTTATGTCCTTTCAGACAAATCTAAAAATGTTAAAAAATATGCAGATCTGTCTTATGGTTAGCTGTTTATTTAGGCCACAAATGCTAAATAGCAAACTATTTTCTTCCTGGATCTATTAGCAAAAAAGGTCTTGTAATTAAATGCAAAGTTTTTAAGTTATGGAATTAACTTTTCAGGCAGGCACATAACCTTCCCTACCTCCTGCCTTGTGAAACCAGAAGGGTTGAGTTTAGATTCTCATCTTTATGTTTAGATCCCAGGCCTGAATCATACAAACCTAGACAGCATAGGATCCACTTGCTAAATCAAAACTCAAGCCACCAAACCATACTGAACGGACTGCAGTGATGGACAAAACACTCAGCAATACCTGCACGGTGTCTTGAGCAGCAAAGACTTACAGCAGCAGGAGATGGAGGACTTTCCAGTTTGGAAACCAGTCCTTTCCAGTCTGATACGTGGCATCCTATGATTCCTCAACAAATTTACTATGTGCTACCTTTAAGATGACCAAGCTTCTTGCTCCTGTAAATAGTTTTTCTAACACTTCCTTTGGAGGGATATGGGTCAGTAGAAGGTTCTCAAGCCACTTTTACTTAGAACAAGTGTGTACCCATCTCTTCTTGTGTGTATACTGACTTCAGTCTCCAGTGAGTTTTATTACTTCAGGTGGAAACTTCTCATTACAGGTTTCATTTTGCTGGGATAAATAAAAAATAAACAAAATCTGTGTTCTTACAAATCACTCCCCATTCTCCTTTTCTATATCTATTACATTTTAACAATATTTTAGAATAGGAATGCATAGAATTGGACAGATTACTCCAGGCACTTTGCCAGGTCTTTTGTCTTAATACTGACTTCTGCCATGGGGAATTTCCATGGATACTACAAGCAAACTTTCTTGGAGTTACAGGAGAAAAACTTTTGTAGGCTGTAGCCTATGAGGTCCTCGTTTTGCTATGGAAGCACTGAACAGTAGAGTAGCATCCTGCACATCTGCTTATCAGCTATTTAGTGAGATATTAAGGTTGCTTTTATTTAACAAATTGTGATGGAGCTTTCATCTCTTCCTTTCAGATGTCATGACCTCTGGTAGCTTCTGTGAATGATAAGCAGTCATTCAGACTCACCTCCCCAAGGCCAGCAATCGCATTTGTACATCACTTTGATTTTCTGTGAATAAAAGATCACATACAAGTCTGGGGGAATGCATTATTCATCTTTGAACTCCCCTGAAAATCATTTTAAACCATTTATAGCTCCAGTCATTTGGAATTAGGGTGCACAACTTTGACTCATGACCAAACAGATCTGGTAAATTCCTCCCAGATGCCAGGCAGGGGCCAGTGATCAGAAGGGAACTCTTTTCTGCAGTCATGTTCTGTTCTCCTCAGATCAGCAGCAATGCTTCTTACAGTTGTTTGTGTTTGATCCGGAAGGGAATATCTCCCTTTACCTGCACTGTGGATATTTGTACCTCCTACTGCAGTGTATCACACACACAAAGAATGGGGCTATATACATCTTTTCGTGGTGAAAAAGGTATTTTATAGGGAAATGTGTATTGAAGTGTTCTCTCAATTTCTCTTCCTGGGGCGTGCCTTCAATTTTCATTGTCTTAGCAGCAATCATGTACTTCCTTCTTTATCCTGAGGAAGATCTTACATTGTCTTTGAACTACAGAAGAACAGACACCTACAAACCAGCCTTTTGTCCTTTTTTTAACCTCCTCTATTGTACACGAAGTCCTGATTAAGTTTAGATTCTTTTTCTTGCTGAAAACACGAGATAGTTTACACAGAGTGTTCTTTTCTTCCATCCACACAGAAACAAGGAAAGCATGAACACCCTACGCTCTCTCTGGGTTTGCAAACTGTGCTTGCAAAAAGTGCTGGGTTTAATGTAGCCTTGTCAATAAACCCATTCTCTACAGTGAATGACACTTTAGACTGTCATCAAGCACTTTTAATGAGGGATCCCCTAACAGGCTTCAGGGATTTCAACAGGAATTTAAGAGCCTTACACAAATGCACTCTAACCAGAGAGGAGCTGACATTGCACAAAACAAAGCAGCCCAGCTGTAATGACACCAACAGAGCCTTCATGTCAGCATGTCCTTTAGTTTTACAAGAGTGACTGCAGAATAAACAGCAAATACAAACATTTGTCCCAGCCTTAATTGCTAGCTTTAAAAAGCAGAAAATTAATTTCTTATAGCCATGGCACGCTCCTGTTTTTCATGCACACGTGTAAACAGCACTATAAAAAACCTCACTGGCAGCTGTGTAAAGAATTACATTCCAATGACCACCCCAAATTTAGAGTCGAAAGACATTTTTCATTTAAGATTTTCATCTCCTTCCTGGCAAAAAACTATCTTGAAAAAGTACTTTACAAGCCTCTTCCAACATCTGTGGGAGCTGCTGTAAATCTGACGAGTGAGAGCTCATCTGAAAGGACTTTCAGAAACCCTGATTATTTACACTCGTATTTCCTTTTCTTTTTCTACTACTTCATCTTGTAGGGTACACAGCATTCACAATAAAAGCTATTATACACAGGTGATTTCTGACATTATTTCACATCAGCATGACCCCCCCTTCCCTCCTACAAGTGTCACTGCATACTGGTGCACTACCACCCCACCATGAGTGCACTTCTCCTGCTTATTGACTTGCAGAGGTGGTGAAAACATTTCCCACTGCATTCAAATCTCCAAGTTTTATGCCCAGTTTAGTTCCTCCCAGCTTACAACCAGGTCAGGCCAGCCCACCTGCAAGCACAGCAGGGTGCACTGCTCCCATTGCAGTGATGGCTTCAGTTCAAACTGGACCATGTCTAAGCCCACCACTGCAGCTCTGCTAGACAAACTCATTTATTAGTGTCCCCATAGAAGCTCAGCTGACCTGATTTGTTCAGGAGGCCTAAACTGGCTCCTGTGGCTGCTGTTCTTCCCTTGACAAGACAGCTTGAACTGCTGACACTGATATAAGACTAACTTTGCAGCAACAGAGCACAGAAATGCAATCCCAGTGATGCCAAGTATGCCATAGTGAGAAGGGAAACCATTTAAAGGAGATCCAGGAATATTTTTAACACTATAGTTTATTCAGCTATAATGCCAAATGTGATCCACATCTGAATTTTTAATGCAAAGCCCTAACGCGAGCATGGGGGAGGAGACAGAAGAGAGTAGCACAACAGAGCAGTGTCCTGTCTTTTTATTGCAATGTTTATTGCTGCTGTGGCAGAGGATAACGTGAGAAACCCCTGCACTGAGCCCAAACAGCAGTGACCACTAGAAATTGCATTGCCCTCCTCTGCATGCCACGGTTCGCCCTTCATTTTAATAAACCACTAAAGCACATTTTTTGCTGGAAGTTGGCAGCTTTTATGACCTGGTTATTTTTCAGACACTGCAGCTCTCACCTGTGAAGTCAGAAATGGAGTTGAGATAAAGCCCCAAATAACAAGATGTTACTTGGCTCAGCGTTGCAGATTTTGTCTTGGCTTTTGCAGGTAAATCAATTTCCCAAGATTTTAGCAGTTTATGAGGCAGTTCTGCGATGTAACTGGTCTCCTTGCTGTCATTTAAGGGGTCTGTTTAGCCAAATCTGAGCCTTACAGAGTCCCTCTGAAGTTCTGAGAGAGCAGGAGGGTTTTCAGCCCTGTGATGTGACCTTACTAAGCATATTGAAATGACAGAGATACACAGCAGTAGCAGTTAACTCAGAGCCACTCACCACACACATGACATCCAGTTTGCTCCCCCTTGCTCCAAGCACGTCCCCTGTGTTTTTCTGTTTATTTCAGTACCAGCAAAGGTCCCATTTTTTGTGAAGAAATGCAACACTGTGCAGAGACTGGGGAGGGCCCATGACACACACCCCACAGGGACTCATGCCAAAACTCAGAAGCCTCAAAGCAAGCCTTTTTCCTATTTAGCTGTGAAACCTTTGCTCCTCCCATACAAACAGGAAGTCTTATGCCTCTAAAGAATTTGTTCCTGCACCATTTGCCTCTTGTAAAAAAAAATCCCTCAAAAAATAACATAAAAGGATTGCATTAAGTCCATCACTAGAGTAATACTTTTTTATTTTCCACATAGATACAGCCCTTTTCTGAGTTACTGAAGCTAAAATTCTTAAAAAAGACTCAGCATGGAATAGAAAGATTATGTCCCAAGTTTATGCCTTGATTTTTCTTAGGGAGGTTTTTCTGCAAGTTTACATTAGTCTGAGCTAAATTGCATGGAACAAGTGGTCCTGTTGGTCCAAGGGATTAATTTTAAACTCTTTTCAAATTGAAGAGTCTAGCAAGGCTCTTTGTGCAATCCCTGCATTTCAATATGAACAATTTTAGAGGAAAACATATAGAAATTGCCAGAGTTACAAAAGCTTTGAATTCACAAATATTTCAGTGTCAGGGACAGTTCTCTGCCAAATTTGAGTGTTATTTTCCTGGAATAAGTGATCAAGTGACCTGATGTGAGTCAGTCACCACTGTACAAAACACACAAGATTTACCATTAATTCAGACCAGCTCAGAACCAAGCTGGTGCATCGACTGAAGTAGAGGAAATCTAGCTGCTGATTCCTAGCACCAGTACCTTGGGAAAAGATGAAGAGGATTCAGAGGACTGACTGAGGCTGAAAAGAGATTCTGTTTAATATACCATTTGGTATTACCTCCACATTTAGCCTTAGCCAAGTAACAATCCATCTTTCTTGTACACTAAGCAACACATCAAAATCAGAACCACAACAAAGACAGTGCATGCTCCTAAATCATTGGTTCACGGTCTCACTACAATTCAAAATGAAGTCATCTGACATACAGATTATCTCCATGGCTGGAGAAATAAAGCACAATATCCTGCATAGGAAGACAGGCTGCCTCAACTTTCAATCTTTCTCAGAAGAGAAGTGGGGTGGAAACCAGTCCTCAAGCATAACACAGCCGCCACTTTTTCTTACTTGCCTTTTTCCAGTGGCTAACGAATGAATGCATATGACTTGCAGGAACTGGGTCTGAGCCATATTTCTGAAAGCAGAAGACTGCATAAAGACAGCTCCAGTATGAAGTAGAAAAAGACCTTTGTGGCAAGCTGTATTTAGCAACATCACCAGGAACCTCTGACTCAGAGCTGCATTCTGCCCAGCTGCACACTCAAACCACTACCACCACCCCACATACCTGCCAAACCAGCACGACTCAGTCCACTTGGAGCTCTGCCATGAGCAGCTGGACAGAAGATGACTGATGCAGCCATAAAGCAACACTTAATGAAGAAGTTCTTTTTATTTCAGGGTTGTAATTAAGAAAGATTTTGTCACACTGCTACTGGCTGAGGCAGGAAGGCTACTGACAAGTTGTACCAGGAGAAACAGCAGATGGAATCAAGTTGTTATTGCACTTCAGACTAGTCCACGTTGGCTTGAGTCAACCTCAGACCAATTTAACCTAGCTTTTGCCTTGCCTGTTTCTGCTGCCTGGCAGGTATCCCAGATAAAAGGGCTGCCTGCATTGCCCAGACACAGAGGAAGGTGCTCTGTCTCTAGCCATTAGTAGGAAGATGTTACACTGGCTGCAGTTTTCGGGGGGCTCTTGGTGTAGCAGAGGAGGGCATTGCTACACCAACAAAGTGTGCAACACTCCACTGCCAAATGTTCCAGCTCCAAACAGCTTCCCAGGCCTGCTGCTCCCACTGTCCCTGCAGCCTAGTAATTGTGGTTTCCATTGTACAGGGACACAAAACACCCCATACATGCACTTAAAGACAAAAGACTTAAGCACTTGCAGGTTAGTGTCCACCTCCTGCAAGACAGGCTTAGCCTCTTCCTTTGGTGGGCAATCCAGACACCTTCACCGGCTCCCAGGTGGCCACCTCTGCTTGCTGAGCAGTTCAATGGTGAGCTGACAGCTCCCTCCTCTGTCAGAAAGCACTAAAAGCAGCCTAAAAATCTGTCCCAGTGTCACTTGGAGTTGAAATTATGAATTTTCTTTCCTTTTTTGCATGTAGGTAGGGCAAGTCTCCAGGACAGTTTCAGGGTGCTACAGGACCCCCCAGCCAATGCACTGAGAGCTACTAAAGCTTCAGTTCTCACCCTGCCGTACTGCAGCTGATGCGGGTGAGCCATCAGCAGGGCATGGCCAGGTCTTTCTTCCCCTTCCAGCTGTATAAACACATACCAGGTGTCCTGCTTTGGTCCTCCTTTGATCTGTCTTCTCCAGAAAGCAGCAGCAGATGGCAGGAAAGGAGCAGAGCAGAGGCACTGTCCTGCTCAGGCAAGGCTGGAGGTTCTCATCTTGTAGGTGACAGGGAGGTCTCTCCTTGCTGCTCAGCTACAACATGTTTCACACTGAGGAGGTATCCATTAGTCCTTCCTTTCTGCATGTAAGAAAAACAATGGATTTACTGAGCATTTAACGACAGGCTGAAATCACATATGGAAATTTAGTCCCAGTAGGATGTTATCCCTGATGTGTTCCCTTTGCTGACAAGCCAGCATGGGGTATAAGTAGTGTTGCCTCTACTGTACATTTTGTGCCCCACATCAAGTTTAAGTCTAAGGGAATAATTAATATATTTAGCTACTGTGCACTTAAATCCAGCAGAAAGCTTAAAGTAAAGGTGCTATGTTGTTGTGAAAGAAGCTAAATTGCGAATTGAACTTCAAAGCAGCTTTCAACTGAGCTGCAAGTTAAAAGAATTGAGCAGAAAAATAAATGACCTGCAACAAAAAAAAGGCAAAAATGAAGAAAGGTTTTCAGAGCTGCACAAGGAGCTGCTTATGCTGTATTTGTGGGAGAGGAAGGTGGGTCACACTAGGATTAAGGGATGAACTTCTAAAGGTCACTGCTGTCATGCCCAAGAGCCAGCCAGGGTCTGTAAGAGGTACAGACTTCTCGATATGCATTCCTGGATAGGGATGCAAGATTAACTTTTGATCCAGATAATCACCTTCACATGAGGAGACCAGGAGAATCTCACACTTGGGGAGGGAATACAGAACACAAAGATTCTGATCACTTTGCTGTAGGATTTTTAAGAGTGCTTGCTGCATTTGGGGAGGCAGGGGACAAGCTTCAAGACCCAGGCTGTTCTTGCAAGGCTTGTGTTCCTCTGAACTTAGATGGTTTCTGTGCAGGGGCTTCTCCCAGTGGGAATACAGAGCTGCTTTCTCTTCCAGCAGTCCTGTAGCACAGCTCACTGCTCCCTAGGCCAGGGAAGCCTTACCAATGCCATCTTAAAGGTGTCTGCCACAACAAACCTGTGTCAGCATCGCACACTAGCTGCACTGAGCTGGGGCTCATAGGCTTCATTTCTCCAACCATGGAGCCTGTGTTTGACTAAAGCCCATCAACTTTTTGGAGCTCCTGCTCCCCTTCTGCAAATCAAAGGCTTTGGATTTCCCTCTCCCTGAGGAAAAGCAGTTCCTTGTTCTATGAAAATCCCCTGTCCAGAGCACTGGAGCAATACCCCTTGTTAGGGCTGTTGTGACATCCATACTAATCAACACAATGCCCATGGGTGTATCTGCAAGCCAACACCTTAGAGAGATACAAGTGAGTTAATTGCAACAGCAACAGTGAAGGAGGGTGCCAATGGACTGGCTTCCAAGGTGGCCACTTCCTTCAGGACTTCAGACAGGCAATTCACCCTTCAGGCTTCTTTATCTGTGAGTCAAAAACTAACTTCATCAGGGCCCACACTGGGCCTAAATGCTGTGCAGACTGGGGAGAGAGGAAGAATTATGTCCTAAATAAAAGAAATAGATCTTTTTGGTTTGGACTCTGTTGCTTTAACCTTTTTTTTTGTTTTAAATACTGGCACCACTGGGAGAGTTTTGCCTCATTTGCTTAATTGGGCCATAGATGAGGAACTTGGGAAGGCACTTCGCATGTTTGGAGTGGCTTGACCTGCTAACATTCATCATTTATTAATCTGAGCAGCCTCGGTTCACACAAAAGTTTTTGACTTTAAGAGTTGTATCTCCAAATATCCTGGAAAGGTAAGTTGTTGGGGTTTTTTATTTATTTTAAACAACACACACTACCACCCAAATACATTCTTACTGGGGTAGGCAGATGCTTCACACTGCTCAGCTTATAGTGCTAAAGCAAAGATGACACTGACATACCATCCTATTATGCTGGTAAGCATGTCTGGAAACTGTCAATGGTATAAAAGCAAATAATGCTGCAATCAGCTAACAGAAAACATTTGGGCTGGGTAAGTTAGGGAAGGACTTCTGCTAAATTATGTCATGCTGTGGTGTGAGAAGTAAGCTCTCACTTTCCTGGCACAGAAACAAGGCTTACTCTTCAAGTGTACAGCTTGACTAAAAATACAACCCATGTTAAATTCCCCGAGAACAAATCTTATCAGCTACTGCTTCTTATTATTTCCTCTCATTTTTTGTTGCTGTTTTTTCTGATAACTATAAACACACTTGAGAGACTGTTTCTCTGCAACAAGAATACCTGTAAAAAAATATTCTGGGATGTTTCAGCTGTTCCCGGCTATCAGTTAAGAAACCTTTCTTCCCCTGTATGGATTTGTACCTTAGCAGAAAAAAAAAAAGGGGGGGGGGATGGGAGGAGGGAAAGAAGCATTTATGACCAAACTAAGTCCTTCAGAATATGTTCCTTTAACTCAAATTCTGCATGTGCTGTGTGAGAAGAGCTGCATTTTTCTACTACTTCTTATCCTGGCAGCTGGCACCTAACAGGGTCCTGGCTGTAATAGGGAAGTCAGGATGAAGACTTTTTTCAAATAATGACATACACATGACAGATAAGAAAATGTGGCAAGACAGCACTATGGAGCCCTTCAAAAGGTGTGGTTTACAGAGAGTTAGACTGAGGATCCTCACAGCTGGTAGTAGAGCTTGTTGGCTGTCTTCATCAAAAAGCAAAGCTCTCAATCCATTAAAAGCTATCTACTTACCAAACTGGAAAAAAGCAGCTCCCAAAGCACTTTGATTAATACAATACCCACTTGAACAGCCCTCACCTGAGAGAGCAATACCTGGGGCCACAGACCCACCTAAATCCAAATAGCTCTCTGCCTTGGGCAAGGAGATACCACTCTAGGAAGGGGAGTGCACTCATACTGTGATCAAAGACTTGACAATGTTCTGTAAACAAAGGCCTAACTTCCCAGTGGGCCATGAAAAAGAAGAGTGGGCCACAAGGAACATTAGCAGACAGTAACAATTAAAAAATAGATTATGAAAAGAACCTATGACCTCAGAATAAGTGATTTCCGGTTTGAGCCCCACCTACCTGGTGCCCAAACCACACATGTAATTTCACTGCTACTGACTTCAAACTTCTGTCTCAACGCTCCTACAGTGTCAGGGGTGGAAGTGCACCCACCACCCCAGAGGACAATGTATCAGAGGGCCTCATGATCTGCATACTGTTGACTGTCCATTGAGAACCACAGCCAAGCTGAATGCATTAAGACCATTTATTAGTGTGTATCAAACACTTGCTTGATTTAAAAAAAGTCAGATTCCTTGAAACACTTCTTAGAATGAGCTAGTCTCAGAGACATGCTTACTAGCAGGGGTTAAGCAGCTCCTTCCTCTACAGACACCAGAGAGTAGTCCATAAAAAGGTCAGTCTAAAGTTGTCTAGCAACACAAATACTGTCAAATGAGGAGGGAACACGGATGGGAAGATACAGTTATTAACAGGATCACACACCAGGATTGGCACAGCACCCTGTTCCTCTTAGGGGAACCCAGATTTAGTAAGCTGTGCCCAAATGCCAGCTATAGGCTAATGTGCCTGCTGTGCAAGGGAACCTTGAGACCTGCAGAAGCCAGCCATCACCAACCCTCTCTGTACACCTTTGCAGCAGAGTGATGATCAAGCCCCCCTAAGGCCAGCTTCACCTGTTGAACCTTCTCAGGTGGGCAAGCAGGAAAATAATGCAACAGATGAAGCCATATCTTCCTCCAGAACACAAAAGACACACTGCATCAACTTTGGAGGCTCTGCATCCCCAGACAAGGACAATCCTTACCATCAGGCACACCACAGACATGCTCAGAATATCCTGGCAATAAGACATGGTGTAGTCTGACCTGTCAGTTCTTCAGCTTCTTCCAACAGCTCTGCCCTGCTTCTGTTAACAGCAGAGCTTACTTGCCTGATTCAAAGAAACAGGCTCACCTAAAAGGCCTGTAAGCAAACAAGACACCGTCATACACCAACTCCCTACCACAGCCGCTTTCCCCAGCCTAGTGAGACCCAGGTGCCCTCAGGTACCCAGCACTGAAAACTCCAATCCGGTGGCTGCCCCACATGTTCGCCCAGCCCAAAGATAAGCAGGGGAAACGCACACACATTCCCCCGCAGGTCACCCACCATTACTGCAGTAATTCAAAATGTACCTT
>JANHGB010029747.1:0-29277 GCA_026283785.1 Coracopsis vasa
TCTCTCAAAAAAGAAATTAAAAAAAAAAAAAAAAAAAAAAAGAAAAAATGTGTGACAAAGTTAGACAATATACTTGTCTATTTCAAATTTACATTTCTGTGCCTTTCAGATGCGACCACTACAATAGCAGGCTGTTAAATAAGCTTCTCAAAGTTTCGTCAAAGGTTTTGTTCAGGCAGTTCTTTGCCATACTACTTCTGGATGTGTCTTTATAGCTTATAGGATTATATATATTAGTGCAAACACCCATTTGATGAATTTCAACTCCAGCTGTTATACAGTCACTACAAGTACTTGATGAAAGGAATAAACTAAAACTCACAGCATCTGATTTTCTAAGAGCTAACAGGACAAAAAGTTTACTTGCCCAACTCTTTGAAAAGCCCTTTTTTAAAATGAAAATTATTGTTCAATTTGGAAATTACTTTTTACAATAACGTAATCTCGCATTTCCAGAGTCTGAATATATTCCACAGTCAAAAGGTAGTTTTAAACCTTACTGTAGCAGCTAAATAGGTTAAAAGTAAATTCTCAGTATTAAAAGATAGCTGAGTTTATAAAGCTTTCACTTACAAGGGCAAATACATTCCTTCTGAAGGACACTTCATTATCCTATATACCATGTAGTAAGATACTTAACAGATTTTAATACAATGTAAGCAAGTTGCTATGTTCAGTATTCAGACATTTCACAGTTTGGTTCACAGCTTGGTTGTAAAAGAAAAAAAAAAGAAAAAAAGAACAGAGTAAAATATTACACCACTTTTTGTTCTTACCAGTAATGTGAGTTTTTCCTGCCCTTACCTTACTTCATCAAGTTTACTATTGCACATCTTATGCACATGCTTTCTAACACTTTATATGTAAGAAATTACTTAGCATGTGGCATAATAACTTACATACATTAAATCTACAAAAGTTTAACGGGAACAACTTTCATACAAAAGCAGTCTGTGCAAACATAGTACTATGACGTGATTTAATAATGCACTGCATAATTTAACATGTACAGTAATATAAATTGAATGATAATTTGGCAGCCAGCTGGACTTTGCAATAAAGTAATGTGACATCTCACATTTTGGTAACTTCACCTGTCCAAGTCATCCACACCTTTAACTTCAACGGAAAGGAACTATCTATCCCTACCTTGTGAAATACTGCCTGAATTTAAATACTTGCGCTTCTTTTGATGCACAGAACTTCAAAAGAAGTAATTATACATTGAGAAGTTATTACATTTCCAGGAAAGAGCTTAGAAAACACTCACCTACAATTGCAATAAGAACTAATATAGAAGAAAGACAATACAAAATGCATGCTTATTATTAAACTATAAGGGTAATTCTTAGCATTGTATCTGTTGTCCGCAAAAAGTAATACTTAAGAAAACATGCCACAAATTAAATAAGCCATTCATTTACAGGCCAAATTTTCAAAACCAGTTTACTTTTTGGAGTGTATCAAAGTCGAGCACTCAAAGGTTAGGAGTTCTTTCAAAATCGGTGTTTGTCCTGAAGCTGTGAAAATGGGCAATGCTGGACAACCAAAAAATGCAGGCAGGCAACAGGATGAGAAGATCTATGGAAATTTGAGCAAAACGGCTAGCTGACAACTCACAAAACATGATGCTTCCAGCATATCAGAAATGTAAAATATATTGATATAATTTCAAAAATCATGGTGTCTTTTTTTCCTAAGCAGTCATCACTTTGGGTGGCTCAAAGACAGGAATTTCAACTATTACCCCCCACACACACACCCAATAACACACAAAGTCAACAACTACTGGAGGCACTTAGGATTTCTTGCACTGCCCCCCCCAAAAAAAAGAGAATTATATCAAATTAAATAACTACTCATCTTTTTCCCCTTTTCCCCCTCCCAATCATTATGATGAAGGAGTCATAGCATTTCCGTTCCTATTGTTCTTCAAAGAATTTTTACAGAGCTACATTCAGTTTTCCTTTTCACAATGTAGCACTATTAATATACATCAATTTGGGATAGAGAAGGATAATCAGCTTTCAATTATATGAGAAATTGATATCTGTATATTTGATAGGCTTCATAGATTTCCTAAAAAGCATTAAGATAATCAACTCTGCACTTTTTCATCTAAAAATCTGTAAAAGAGAGCTACTACATCTGTAATAATGCTGACACACAGTTACAAAAATGTAAATACATCTGAGTATCCTGAGACTGAACTGAAAAAACAAACATTCTGAATTATTATCTTAAATCATTAAGGGATTGTTTTATTTTCATGAAGTTGGGTTTTGACATTGCATGCTATTACCTTGGATTACACATGCGAAAAAAAAGTAATATGACTAACTAAAAACTCAGCACTACTTAGAAAACTAATTTCATATGACAGATTATTTTCTGAGTACTTACACTGTAGTATTTTCTGAGGTAGCGTCTAATATCCAGCAGCAATTTGTTGCTCATTTGAACCACATAGTTGAAAGGAGGCTCTTCACACTCAGTCTTACTGCATCTTTGCAAGCTGGGTTCAATAAATTGCCCCTGCAAACAGAAGCATAAAACCAGCATGCATCATTACAACAGATGAAGGCGGCAGAAGTTATCACAGGAGTTTAGACCCAATACATAATTTTAAAAAATAATAGTCTTAAAAGGGCCTCTAATATTTAGAGCCTTCTTTCTTCCCATCACAGTTGGCCATACCCACAGAAAGACTTCTCTAACCTACAGTTTTCCCATTCTCTTCTTAATGAAAGGTCGTTTGGAGAACATGCTTCTTTACCTATTACAAAGTTATTATTCAGATAATGATGTTGAGTAAAAAAATTCATCCATAGACAAATCACACTGCTCTGTATCTCCCCAAATAATACAGATTTGTTGTTTTATAAGGGACATCAAAATTCTGCTCAAGCCTACTGATCAGAACATTGAAATCAACCTTATATATACCAACTATGAAATTACCAACAGGACTGTAGAGACAAATCTCATTAAGCAAGAATAACCTCATCATCTTTTATTTTCCCCGACTGCAAAGAACAGTTCTTACAGTTTTACACCATGTCATATCCCCTTATTTTTAAAACCTTCTGAACACCTAACATTAAGATTTCAGAACCTGGAAGTGATGAATGAAAAGGCGAAATTATGTTGATAGAATTCCCATTAAAATAAAACAACCTGGTAAGTTGAACAGTTATACAAGTTTCAGAAAACTTTCTTTCAAGGTAAGACTATGCTTTTGGCTAAACCCCCATCCCTAGCCCCCATTAATTCCAGGTAGAAGAGAGGGGGACTTGGGGATTCAGTTTATGGGTTTCTTTCACTGTTCGGTGTTTATTCTGGTTTCGGGGTTGGTTGTTGGGTTTTTTTTTTTATTTGGTTTTTTGAGGATTTTGACATCCACTTCTCTCCAGTTAGCCCATCTGCAAGTTGTCAAGCCTACATGCAATTATCTGTCTTATTTACAGCTGTAATGAACAAAAGTCAAGGATTCACAAAGTATCACTCGATTTGTATGTCTTTTCCTCTTGCTTCCAAAGATGGATTTATTTTGATTCAAAAAAATGCAAAACATCTGCTGTTTGTCCAAATTAACTTAAAATAATTACTTTTAATTTAGATAAAAGATTTATTTGCTTTCAGTTTCAAGGTTTTCACTACTCTGAAGCTCGCTAATTTGCCAATGACTAATACATACATAACATCGCTGCAGAGTTAAATACTTGGCCCTATTTCAAGTTGTGATCCAAGGTCAGAGATACATTTTTTGGCAGAACTTCTCAACAAGAATGTACCCCTATGACTTTTCATGTTCAATACACAGAGACAGAAGGAAAGATAACAGAAAAACCTTACTGTCAAGGAGGGAGGTGGGATGTAGCAAGATAAACACAAGTTTCAAAAACACTTTGTTCCAATTAATATGATTTAGGATAAGAAATTGCCATTGCTGTACAAAAGTTTCATTAAACACAGAACTGGAAGTTACTAAGGTGTTAAGATAAGGATTCCTTAAAAAGTTACAGCAACAATCATTCACAACTGTGGGCAAACAGATTAATGAAGCCAGATAATCTCACATGTTCTGCTAGACGACACAGCTGAAATGCAAAAATGGGAAAAATATTCCAGCACTATCCTATCAGCAAATTTCTGTTCCAAAGCTATAAATAGCAGGACTCAAACGACATGGTATCTCCTACATCATACACATCCTATCTGAAATAAGAGTATTTCTCTCCATCACTGATGAACAGAAATGAATCAGAAAAAAAAAAAAAAAATCAAACCAACTAACCGAGCCATCAAAGACATTGTCATAAATATTTTCTGTTCCGCATTTGATGCAGCAAAACTTGAATCTTTCACAATCCCTATATTTCTCCTCATCGGTGAGCTGAGCTGGGCCACCAACCAAGGCATCATTCTCCTCATCTTTATGGTAATGATGACGGACTCTGAACTGGGAGGGATCCAGTCCTATTAATAAGAAACAAAAATTTCAAAAGACTTAGAGGTCAATCATGCAAGTAGGCTCATTTTTTATATGCTTGGTGAAGCAGACTCAAAAGAAAGTTACAAAATGTAAATCCAGAAGCTGAAAATCTCTCCTTAGCAAAACTTCTGTAAAACTTAAATACGTTTTACAATTTTTAATCATGAACAAAGGTTCATGAAACATGAAGAAATCTTCTTACTTCTCTTCTTATGCAAGACTGCTTTATAAATAAAACAAGCAGACTGCATTATCATGGGAGCATGTGACAAAACATTTTGTTTCTGAGGAAACCACTCCTAACAGATGGCTTTATTTTTATTTTCTTCTTAAGTTACATTGAAAATATTTCAATAAAAATGTGCATCGTTATTAAGAAACAGTCTTTAAATCAAAATGGCACCATTAAAACAGAAAACAGAGAATAAAAACCCCATTAAAGAAACACGGGTGCACTGCTATTACCAACTCCTTCAAGTCTGTATACAACTGCCAACTCTGATTTCAATGCAGTGGTCGATTTCATTTTGGCTCAGTGGTTAACAGCATGTAGGTTTCAATCTAATGCAGTGGTTAAAATTCAGCAGCAGCATTTAAAACGGCAGCGCTGGAGACAAAATGCTTTATTTTTGATTGCCAGAACTCAAGATTTTAAACAAATAAATACACAAAAGAGATCCTAAAAATACTGATTCAACCACAAATAAGTAAATAAGCAAGCAAGCACGAAGTTCACTGCCCTAGGAAAAAGACTGCCAAGGTAAACTTAATAAAAATCCACGGGTTTTGTCGTCCTTTGTCATGTGCAACCTTTTAAAAGTCCATGTATCCCATTTACAGGTTTTTTGATTAACTCTAGCAAATAGCACACGCTAGGAAAAAAAGAATTATTTGAATGAGCATGTAGAAGAAAACATTCAGAAAACTATGGCTTACTTTATTAGTAAGAAGAAAAGATCAAAGAGAAGCACTTTAAAAAATATTTTTAACAGAGACTAATCAAGCCAAGTAACAGATTATCATGTTTTAACCCCTATCTTGTGTGAATTTCATTAACAAATGTAAAAATTACTGTAGAAAGAGCAAGAGAGATACAAACAGAAAGTCAAGCTAGGTTTTACAGATCTTCTTTACTTTACTATACAGTACTAGGAGACTTAAAGACAATGTTTGGGCACAATATTCAGTTAATGAAGACAAATGCATGTATGTAATAGTTGCGTTATACAGGCAGATATAGACTATCCCTACATAAAAGATTTGGTATGTGAGACTTACTGTAGCTATTCTGGATTTCTATTTCGCAATCATAAAACAAATTCAAGGACATGGAAAAATTCCATTGCCAGTAGAATAGGGGTCCCACTAAAATTTTATCAGTCTTGCCTATTTTAATTTTATCAAAAGAAACAAATGCCAATGCACAAGAGTAACAATTCACTTCCAAGAAGTTCTTAAACTTTTAATACGCTTCTCTCTTATTCATTAAAAGAAAGAGCAAATAAAGCAAACAACATTGCCTATCGCTTATTTCACACTCTAATACATATGGTACTCCCACCAAAAGACTGTGGGGTTTTGTTTGCTTGTTTGTTTTCTTTTTCCCCCCTTTTTTTTTAAAGTGTCGGTAATGTTTGCTGGTTTAGAAAATAAAGAATATGTTCTGCAACACACGCATTGTAGATAAAATGTTTAGAAAGGTGACTTTAGTATTAAGATTTTGCAAAAAATCAATTAAGTTTGCAGTAGGTTGGGTCTCAGACATTAATGGTGAATACAAACAAAACTTGTCAGTTTACTCTGAGTTCAGAAGGGGAATGAAAAAACATCATTGCAACTTTCCGATAGAGATGCTATTAAAATTCACTGGAAAACTTATCCCAAAAGGCAAAAGGAGACAAATTCTGGTCTTCAGACAAATGCAGTTTTCCAATTTCACTCAAAAGCAGTGACAACAAATAAGCATCTGGACATTTGGCAATAATTTAATATTAAAAAAAAAAAAATCTTTGGAAGAATTTAAATCACACCTATCTCTGAACTTCCTTGGCTCTTTTGGCCTGAGAAAAAAAACAGGAAAAATATTGTGATGATTCGAGTGTACATCTAACTCCTGGTGTGCAAACAGCCCCAGTGAAATGAAAGGGACTACAAATCAGGCTTTTTAAGAACATGCCTACCTTAATTGTCTTGTGGAATTGGGACCTATTTTATTTATTATCTCCTTTCAGGAAAAGTCAGTTGGTTCAATTAATCCATTTCAGCACAATAACTGGTATCCTTTCTGACCAGGTCACACTGGTCATATTACTCGGTAAACAAAACAGGGGCTATCTAATGGGTGGGTAGGGGGAAAAAAACCAACCTGGTTTTGGTAATTTTTAAATTAAGATGATGAGACTAATCAGTGAACTTCTTTAAATTCTTATTTTTTCCATGACATCAAGAAAAATCAAAGGGACTTTGACTTACTCCAACATGAAAATCCTCAGAGCTACCCTTAAATTACCTGCAGCACAGGTAAGCTTCCCAACACCACCAAAACTGCAAGGTTTGACATAGAAAAATAACATTAAAAATGCACTGATGAACTTAGTGTGACAAAAGTAAACAATAAAAGTTCCAGAAGTTGTTCCTGAATTATTTAATAGGATGATTAAAACATTTACTAACCAGCAAGCAAAAGGGGTCACTCGATAAACTGAAAAAAGACCAAGTAAGTTTTACTGATGGCAGCACTTCAAAGACAACGCTTCCGCACACCATTTTCACACGTTTTTCCACGCACACTCCCCAGGAACACAAGGGTCACCCGCAGCAGGGCAGGCGCACCCCACAGCCTCGGCCTCCGGGGAGAGGTTCGGCGGGCCGCTGAACAGAGCCCGACGGGTTTTCCCCCCCCCGTGTTTTGTATTTGAACCTCAGGTTACTCGGGAAGCACGTAAAGTATCCCCGCGGGCACCTCCGCCAGCGAGACATTTTGTGAGAGGCAAGGAAACGGCATCCGGTGCTGCCACCTAAAGGCTTCGGCCGCGCACTTCAGCCAGGGCGACGCGGCGGGGCCGGGGTCCGGCGGCCCGCCCAGCCTCCGAACGCAAGCCCCGGCAGCCGAGGGCTCTGCCGTTCGGAAACGCACGCTTTTGTGTGTTTCTCACATTGATCCTCCCGCGCCGCCGCAACGCTCGTGTGCCTCCTGCTCGGGGTACTTAAACCAGCCTCTCCCACCGTCAGAACACACACCGCACTTCAGCAAGTCTCGGTTTCTAAGCAGGTCTAGAGCAGCTCAAAGAAAACCCAGCTAGACCACAAACATCAACATTGATAACACTTCGTGGTTTATTATTGTGTTGTCATGAAGGTTTGCCATTATTTCAACCTTAAGTTCCATCGTTCTCCTCTTGCTTCACTCCCTAACTCGAGAAAAGCAGTAAGACAGAACCTGGTGCAATTCCTGCATGCCACAAGGAGAGCACAACTGTCTTGGTGTCAGTCTGAGTAGCTGCTAAATACTGTATTAAAGGCACCTATTAAATTGCTCTCTAGGAAGAAGTGTAAAATTAAAAGGACAATATCTGTAAGATGTTGATGGGTTTCCTTACAAGGAGCAGCTAACATGGACACTGGATAAGATGAACATGTACTGGGAAGTACTCTTAATTAGGACAAGCCTCATCAGGAGTCAGTGATGACTCCCTAAAATTGGCCAGCCTTCCTAAGAAATGCCCAAATGCCAAACAATTTGCAGAGCACCAACGTGCCCATCCACCTGTAAGGCAGCAGCACGCATCTCTTTCAGAAGACCATGACACACTCTAGGACAGCAATCAGCAACTTCCGTCATGTAGAGAAAGTGATGCTATGCAGTAACAGCTACAAAAATCCCATGGTTAAATCACTCTGCTTCCATAATGTTTCGATACTACTGACAACACAGAAATAAGATGTGACCTTTCTTTGAGACAAGGAACAGTATTTATGTATCAACGAAAAAAACTCCACAACAACCCTTACTTTAAATGTTAAAGAGAATTGTTCTGTCAATACAGGGGTTTGTTGTGGTTTTTTTCATTTAAAAGCTACAGTTATCCCCAGGATGAAGTAAGGTCTCCAAGCATTTAATAAGACCAGATTTATTGAATGATATTACTGATCATCTTGCACACTTTACTTAGTTTCAGGAACTCTGACAATCCTCATCTTCCCACTGCTTTTCCTTGGGATCTTCAAGAAAAAGTGAATGCAGGAGTACGCCCATGAGGTTCTCATTTTAAGGAACAATGAATTTCCACCTCTCAAAGAACAGGCAGACCTCTTACAATGTCCAAAACCAAAAGACAATTTTCAGCTTGATTCCATAGTGAATAAATATTGTATTTAAGGAGTTCTCTGCAATTTTTAGGTGTTATTTGCTTTTGTTCTTCAGAACGTAAAGTAGCTTAAAATAACTTGCTTTGAGCACAGACAGAACAAAGAACTTTTCATCATTTTGATATGAGCCAAGCTTCTCTAGGCAGAGCTCAATTTTATCTACTCAGACTAACATGGTGATATGTCAATGAAAATTCAGCTTATAAACTTAACATTTTGTTAAACATACAACCATTCTCCCTATACAGACACATATCGTATGCAACACAGTAAATCAGGTCAGGCAGAGGAAGATACACACAAGTATACAACCAAGTTTTGGTCCATAGACATGACACTTTGATATCCTCCAGAATACCAGCTTTCTTCTTCAGAAAGGAAAAATACGGTCTTTTGCAACAAGATAGGAAAAACAACAGGAATCTGGATGTGTAACATGATGAAAATACTAAGCAAAAAAGCCCAACTTAACCAACACTGAACAGCAAACAGTTTCATGTTTGCTTGTTTTATCAAGCTGGGCTCAAGTATCTTGCACACTTTCATATCTAGTAAACTATTTTCAACTTCTTTGAAACAAAACCACTGGACTATCCATTGAGTACTGTTAAAAAATGCTGTAGGGTAACTTCAGCTTGCAATGACTTATGTATGACTCTGATTAAGTGCTGTACATAAAGACCTAAGTAGAGCGTAAGTTTTGAAGAAGACTTTACCCCAAGCTCAATGTAAGCATTCCCAAGAAAACAAACCTGGAGAAGGCAGTAACATTTTTATAGCACAACAAGGTCAAACTGAACACATTTCAGATCTAAGATTGTAATAGATACATACAGGTTTTCAGACTGACAATTGTGGACTATTAATAAACTCTCAGCTGCATGATTCTATTATAGACCATAAAAGAAATTTTCACTGTGAACGTACTATTGTACACTACTGTACGAGTGCAAAAAGCAGCACAGGCATTTGCAAACAGTAGATGCTATCAAGTGGCACACAGTTCTTATGATCTGGGCACTTAATTTAGGTGACTGAACGGAGACAGTCTTTTCTGAAAATTCGACCTGTTGTAAATAAGGAACAACTCTGAATTTGAGCTTAACTCTACAAGACTAACAATCTCTGCCAAATAAAATAAATAAGCTTCAGAAATCTTTTCTGTCTTTTGCCTAAATGAAGTACAGGTTTACTGCCTATTTTAAACTGCTTCAACCTAACCAAGAGTGCTTGACCTTTTCAGTCAGGCATACCACATAGTCCACTCTGATATCAAGGGAAAGTTCTATACCAAGGCCCTGCTGCATGAACAAAATGATCTGTCTGGTCAGCCTGCATGTGTGAAGCAGTGATGAAACCTCCCCAAAGCACCAGAGCTGTTGAGGACACACTACAGTATCAAACACCTCCAAGAAATATCCTTGAAGCCTCCCAGAAATAGCAAAATTCCTGGTTGGTTTTGGTTTGTTTTTTTTTTTGGTACGGACAACTTGGAAAATGAAATGGAAAAAGCTGCACGTTCTCTTGGAAGATGAAGAACTTTCATAGCTATCACCCTTCTTGAGAAGCTACAAAAAAGGAACTTACTTGCACACATTTTAAGTGCCAACTGCAAGCTCACCATGAGCAGAACCCCGTGTTAGTAAGAAAGCTACAGAGATGCAGCATCCCAGATGAACGGTCCTGAAGGCAACACACTACCGGTTGGTTTTAAGTGACCAAATCCTGTATCTTGGTCATTACCTAAACACAAAATGCTGAGGACTAACTCTTCCTTTTCTCAACCGAATTCTCAAAAAGTTCCAAAAAACATTCCAGAAGTCTGAACAACATCACTTCTGCGGGTCTAAACTTTCTCCAGACACAGGTATAGCATCAAACAGGAGACTGTTACATGGACAGAGTGCAACTCTCTAAAAAAGTATTCCTGTGGGAGAGGACAGTCTTGCCAAGAACTCAGCAGCCAGCAAGGTTAACAACTTCTGTGTCTTTGACTAATAGTTTCTAAAACAATGAACTAGATGTAGGATACGAACCACAAAATTTCTATTTATCAAGGACATCAATCTTGTCTATTGGTAAATGACTTTTAGGGAGGACACTAGAATGATTACATACACAGCATTGTATTTTCCTGGAAGGAGACCTGATAGAACTGTTACCAGTTTTTCAACACCTATACTTCTTTCTAGGTAAGAAGCCTGGGGAATGGGCAAGATAGAGACAATCGAAGTTGGGTAGAAAAATCTCTAATTCTTTTGATATCCTTTAAGAGGAAAAACAACTCTAACAAGTGCAATTCCCTGTTACTTATTTGAATAAAAACTGGTTATTCTGTGGGTCACTAGCATTAGTCACATTTGTTATAGCACTTCTTTTTTGGCCACTTCATTCCTCCATATGGAGCAGGCAAGACTGTTACTAATGGTTTATGTTTCTTTTATCCACTAGGTCAGTTCTAGCAAACTACATCTTAGCTTACACCCTACTGAAAACCTGGGTTTTCAGTTTTAACAACCATGGCTGCCTTCTTCCTGGGAAGATGCTAGAGAGGCTTGAGTTTCTCTTTGGAAAAATGACAGTTCTGGATGTACGTTCTAGAACTACTTCAGCAACTTAAGAAAAACTCAGAGACATGCAATTGTATTGGCATCTACTAACAGTAAATTTTTGCAACTCTGAATAAGGACTGTAAGATTAAGTTCATGTTAATGAGCACTTTCTGGAGAAATGGTATTCTGTAGAAGCCATGGAAACACACTTACAATCCAAACTGCCTTTTACAGACTCTGTAACACAAACTATTGTTCACAGACTGATTTGGGGAAGCATTTCTATTAAGAAACATACATAAAACTTCTCAGTTTGTCTCCTGTAATTCTTTAAATAAAGTGAATTTAGAATACTTACCTAACCATGCTGCAATAAGAACAGAATCAATTCCCTCTATGGGCTCACATATTCTAGCAACTACTGGATGTATCTGCTGTGACAGGTAGTACTGAGTATCAATAGAAAGATTGTCTTGCTTTTGCAACTGTTCTGGAGCATATGCTCGCTGGTTGGCACTGAGATCTGATCCATCCTAAGACAGGAGACACATATGAAACAAAAAGTGCGAAAAAAGTAGAAATCACATTCAGTCTATACAAAGGATTATGCTTCGAATATTATTATGCATTATTTTTTTAACCCAAAATTGTTACACAATCACTCTCTTTTGGTTGGTTTATTATGCATCCAATACAAATCCAGCAGTAGTAAAAAAAAAAACCCACACTGCTGATGCTGGCATCAACTAGCAAGTTCAAGAATGTAAATCCAGCTTGTATTATTGCAGCCTACACGTGCAAATCAGTAAGAGTAGACAGAGTAAACAGTCCCATCTGTCAATTCTGAAATGCACAATGAAAACACATTGTAACCATCAGCCCAGTTAAAAATACACGGAGGGCATGCATTTTGGATTCACTTTGTACTAAGCTAGCATTATCATTTTGCACAACAAGCAAATTCTAAGTCATGGGTATCAAAACTGTATCTGTTCACTAGGAAATTTATATTCTTTGACTCTATAAAGAAACAAATAGAATGAATGGCCAGAGAATGGACCACCGCTGATTGGCATGTGAATCGATTGGCAACAGTATCGACCGGAAATAGCAAATTCTGAAATATTTGGAAATACTGAAAGAAACACATATTGACATCTCAAGCCAAGAGAGGAATACCATTTAGGGATTAGAGCATACATCACATTCTTCTCCAATTTGAAAGAGGAAGATAAGGAGAAAATAATTCAATTTGGGAATGCAATAATTAAACTGAAGACAGTATTCATGGAGGGATTAAGTATCAACTCTAAGAACATGGTACTCTTTTGGAAAATGTAACTCAGCCTGTAGAACCGTATTCTCAGTCCACAACTACACTAGGAAGTTCTGTCTTTCATGTGTATCAATAATCTTAGAGCAGAACTTAAAGTATTTTAGCAAACATTCAGTAATAGAAGTAAACCTTAATGGGGATGGGGGGGAAAGAATACCACAGCTAATTTTTTTGCTAAGTACAGTCCCTTTTTTGCCTTTTTTTACAGGAAAAAAATACTAAGGCATTAACATGACACTTTTCTTTTTACCCCAGTTCAGATGAGCTACTGGCTTCAATAGGGTCAACAACCATGGTCTGAAAACCCATCACTAATAAAGACAAACTGCAAGCCACTGGTCCCTCCTACTCCTTTCAGACAACTTAGTATTCAGAACAAAATTAATTTAGGACTATTCAGCTCATCCAGCTGCTTTGCAAAAATAATTACAATGCAATTCCTTCAGCTCCCTTCTTTCAACAAGTACATTCTTCTCTTGTATTGTGCCATTGCTCAGGCGTACCCGTGGCCCAGCTCTCTTAAGTCTTGGCAGCTTCGACAGGCATAAGAACTCTTGATCAAATAAAATACAGTATCTTTCAGTTTTTAACAATGAAGGAGCTGAAATAGTGGTCCGTTACAGAAGTCACACTGTCAAGTCCATCAGTTTGGTCGATCTAATCCAACCTACACCTTGTTTTTTTAATAGCAAACCCGAAGTGGAGCATGTATTTGTGAGATAATGTTAAATGTTTATGAGATAAACACCTGAAAACAAAAAGTTTCTCAAATTCCCCAGTCTATCCAAAGAAGGTATTGCCAGATTCAATGACTCTGAATTGAAAAGACACAGGCTGAGACTGAAAGTAACAATGACACTATTTAACGAGCATTACCCATTAGCTTTCCAAGAATGACAGATTCTTCACCAGCAGAATTTTCTTCTCTTTAAAACAAAGACTGGATATTTTCCTTAAAAACAGGTTCTAGTTTCAGGCAGAAATTAATTCAGGGGAATTTTATCAGCCACCATACGGAAACAGTCAGACAAGCTGACCTGATCATAGTGGTGCTTTCTGGCTTTATAAAACTAAACTAAGTACAGAAAACTGACTATTTTAAACTATAACATAATCTCACTATAAAGAAATGCCAAAACATTTTATTCCAGGAGTTGAGTTGCTTTTCTTTGCCATCTCTCAAAACAATACCTGCTATTTAGCTAAAGAGATTTTTACCTGACAAATTATGTATGACACTGTGTCTCCCGCCTTCACCTTTCGGCCTCCTTGAGAGTTTATCCACATGGCAACATGCACATGTGGCAAGCTTTTTTTGTCAGGATAATCCTGTGGATCTTTTGTCAATGCCTAAGAGATCAAAGGAGGAACCAGAAACATAACTATGAGAAAAGTATTTCACTTCAGTGATGGAGAACTCAGAAGTTTAAAAGACAAGATTACATGGTAGCTATCTTCATTCATGTACTATTAACAAGTGAGCTTGCAACACAAAAAAAAATAAGATGGAAAAAAATGTAATAAAGGCATTTTCCAAACATTAAAGTCTAGGTACAGTCCTTCATACAATAATATCACAATAGTTCAAAACAGTTACAGATATAATGCAACTGTTTTCAAATTAAACTATATTGAAGATGAAAACATTATTCAAAATAAAAAAAATACAGCCAGAGATTACCCTCTCACCCCTGCACCAGTTCAGGTCATGAAGTGAATCTCTGTATCAAGTAGTTAACTGTATTTAACAAGCTCTGTAGCAAGAGGATACAACTGGATTTAACGTTTCCATGCATCTCTTACTTTTGAGATTCCACAATGAGTTTTTCCTCCACATAAAACACTACATTTAAATATTTACAGTTAAACCCACTCTTAGAAACAACTTATACATTGATTTAATAGTAAAATACATTATTTTTTTTCAAAGTAGCAGACCAAAGAAATATTCAGCATTTAAAATGAAAATGCTTCCAGGTATCTTTTACTGGGACACTAAGTAGTACTGTAAACACCAGTGTGTTCTAATACTACAGTTTGGGGGTTTTTTTAAGTTAACCATAAAAATCACTGATTTCTCTAAACACTAATATGACAACCCAAATGCATTTCTGAACTGATTAACACAGTCTTACAGGCCAGACAGATGTCCAGCTGGCAGAAGAAAGAGACTTTGGATGGAACAAATTTGGAACATCTCTATTAGAAGCACAAGAGGGGCATGTAATAGCTGATTCATTAGTGAAAAACATCCCTGGTGGGGGGTGCTTTTGAAGTTAAATATATGGATTTCATTGAGGATTCATAAAAATAAACCAAAACCACAATGCTGCTTGCTAAAACTCTTGTAGGTAAAGCAGAGTGGTTTACTTCTTGCTGTAGGAAAAGTCTTGAATGAGACCTCAAAATTACTATTAGCTTTCTTCTACAGAGCTCTGAAGGGAAACAAACTAAGAATAATATGGTTTTATATGTTTTTTTCTAGAAAATGGAACATTTGATTCTTTTCCACTGCATTCTTCAGTTATGTTTTTTAAACCTAAAATATAACAATTTAGGAGAAAACTTCTGAGAGCATGAGCTATCATGTCATTCTCAAAGTGCAGAATCAGTGAGTAAGACAGTAGAATGGGATCAGACACAAAGCTGTTATTCTGAGGAAGCAAGACTAGCCTCCAGCCCCACAAGGTATTTTTTTTTTCTCACACCATACAATCTTTGCTGTATGTTCTATATTACTCAGTATCTAATAAAACTCCTGATGCTTCATGGCATCAGAAGGATTAAAAGTATTTTTATCAAAAGTCAATATATTCAAGAACACTGAAGCTTTTCTGAGGCAGAAAAGAGCTGAGAAATCATTTACCTTGTTTATTTCAAATTGATTTACGGGGATCTGGCCATTGGTCACATTTTCTCCAATTTCTATAAGCCGCCTTTGAATGTTTTCCACAATTATGTCTCGGGACTGATCAGAAAGAATCTGACCAATTATATAGCTGCAAAACCAGTCCAGAAATGAAGAAAAGCTTAAGACATACAAAGCAAAACCATCACAATAAACACAATCCTCTATTCCCCTGGGTTACCTCTAAGAATTAAAGAGCCTAAGGACGAAGTCTGATGCAAAATCTTTCAAAATTTGCCAAGACATTTCATGATGTGTTTTATCTATTTACTTATTTTACTAAAAGCGAATTATTGGAAATGGTTCTAATGTTAAAACAGTGATTTGGAATTGTTCAGTGCAACTGGTTTCTATTTTCTGCTCCCATTTAATTTTGCCATTTATTATTCCATAGCAGGTATCTTAAGATGAAGGAGAACATATCAAGTAAGCAAAGTCTTGCCTATTTCTGTAAATGTGGTTGGAAGATCTGCCAGCTGCAGAAGAGTTAGTCACTAAAGAACACTCTCAAACATTTGTATAGCTTTAATTACTAATACATTCCTAACTTGGAAAAATTTGCTTCTATTATGATGCATCTTTTCTTAGAAAATGCAAGTCTTAAGAACAGTAAGCAAGTGTGGGGTGTATTTTTACAGATGTAAAAAAGTATTCAATTTTGGATGCATTTGGACCACAATTTATTTAAGTTTTCAAGAGGCAGTACGCAATATAAGTTGAGTCAGCCCCCAGATGACCATCTCTCCATCCACCCCAATTTTCTTTCTACAGTGACAAACGTATTATTTCTATTGAATTTAAGCATGAAAATGCCCTGTGCAATGACAACTAATAAATCATCAATCCAGTATCCATCATAATGAAGTATCAGAGGAGTTTCATTTAAGAAATGGAAAAAAAACCAGTTTTGGGGGAAGGGATCATCAGCTCAGGCTGCACCCAATGCACTTCCAGCTTTATTAGGAGATGCTGAAAGAGCTGACCACCACCTTCTTTAACCACCTTCAAAAAAACTCAACTGACCTAAACCCTACGACTCCAAATGCTTATAGCACCTACCATTTTCACAAGATGTCACCTGTTAAACTGCCTATACAAAACTGTGACAACTCAAATGGCCAGCTTCCACAGAAGATGCAAACCCAGTGAAATTAGAGACATTTGGACTGGAACAAGTACACTCTGTTACCAATGCTGAAATCCAATGTTCACCATCTCGTACAAAAATCAGTTAAGATGCTCTAACACTGATGTTACCTACCAATCTGCACTGTTCAGGAAACAGGCATGTGATATCAAAGGTTTATAAAGCATGTACTGTTTAAAACAGAACACCAAGGATAATGCCACAAAGAAACTCACTTTCCAGTCTCTTTTGCAAGATCACACCAGTCTCTTCGGACTATATCCAGTCCTTTCAATTCTTGTTTAGTTACGTATTTCCCATCTCCTGTTGGTTCCACAGTCAGAGCGGCATATTTCTTCTTCTTTAACAGTAGCAAGGACTTAAAGACTCCATCAATATCAATTTCCAACAATTTATAGAGCTTGTTCACTTCACTTTTCACCTGCAAATGCACCAACATGAAAACCAAATGCAACACCGTAATAACTACAGAAAATTTCAACTCCATCTAGAAGTCTATTAAGCTTTAAAACAAGTAACATTACACACTTTGTGTTTGCATATATATTTTAAAGACTGCTGAGATATCATTACTTGTGAAATTAAGTTCACAATAGTAACTGTAAGCTACTATTAAAATTAAGGTTCACCCTCTGGCTTCTTCAGGATTTATGGCTTGGTATATCTAATACCCTAACATAATTAAGCAGGGCAGAGAAGCATGGAACTGAATGTCACCTTGCAGGTAACTGACTCCAACCCATTTCGCTAGGGCAGCTACTCTACCTAGCCTCTCACATAAATTAAGCAAACAAGGGATTTCAAGGTAAGGATCCACTTTCTAGAAAAAGAGGAGATGGTCTCTTAAAATATGGAAACTGCTTTATAAAAAATATTTAAGTATTTATTTATACTCTTCCCCACAATGTGCCTACTTTTTCTATAGCACCTCAGCAAGAGGAAATGGTGCCATTTTTCTACAGACATGCTATGTCTTATTCACATACAAAAGCTTGAAATTGCACTTGATATGTTGTCTTAATATAGCACTGAATATCAAGTGGCTCCACATCTCGCCTCCACTCTAAGAGGACAGAAATGCAATAGCTCAGAACAGCATGTACCTTCAATAACAAACTTTGGTTCCAACACACATTCACCCATTTACTGGCTCCACTAAAAAGTTTCCCACTTGCATTTTTCTTTCTTCATACATTTTCACTTTACTTTCTTCAACAGAATATCTGCACATCACTCCTCAGACATCCTGTTCTGTCTTCGCCTGTTCTACTCTTCACTTCTTTCCTCTACAGCCTTCTTTCCTTATTGATTTTCAGTGTCTCCCTATCAACTCTTACTCCATTATTTCCAGTTCTCTTGTCACAGCCCACCAGTTAGGAACTATCCTTTTATCAGGCCTCGCTTAAGTTTTATACAAATTAAAGTTTCTCTACCATCTAGCACACACCCTCACTACGACAGGAACAGTACTTTCAGCATAAAATCTCACTGGTCACCTATCTGGATCTGGGCACACATTACCAGTTTTAACCAAAACTCTCCTTACAAATTTTCCATGTATATGTATACATACATATATATGTGTGCATTTATTTTTTCTAACTTAGACCTCAATTTTGCCTACTGCAGGAACTATTATAACTTTTAATACTCCAGGGCTATCCTTTAGAGTTTTATGTCCCTTGTATAATTTTAAGTTGTGAGGGGACATCATGAAGCTAAACCATTTTATCAAGAGCTTCATGTGTTGCTCATTAAAGCAAAACAGTCTATGAATTTTTCTGCCTTTTAAGTATTTCCAATTATTTTTTTTTTACATCATACTAATCAAGTACTTAAAAACCAGCAACAGTGAAGTACTGAATGCACTGGCAAATCTGATTCATAAGGATGCATAGAAAAATGAAGAAACGTATGAAATTCTGATGAGTAATGACTGAAAGGAGTGCGAATATAAATAATGGGGAGGTTAAGGGTAGGAGTGAACACAACAAGAAACCTGTGAGACAAGGCATTAGATGGGAAAAACAGAAAGAGCATGAGAGAATTTTCTCTGACAGAAAACCATAATTAATCTCTTGGAGGAATACTTCATCACTGAAGACAACCTTTAAATTCACACTTCACCATCAGAACAGGGTTACACATGCTAACTGCTCTCAGGGTAATTGTTTGCATTAAACCTGTGTGTCTTCCACATGGTCTGCATTAAAGCAAAAATATAATGAATTCATTGTAAATATCCCTCATCTCTGAACATGATTTTTTGAAAGAAATTATTAAGCAATACAACAGTGACATTTCTTAGGAGTGTTTCTTATCAACAGATAGATAGAATTCTCTATTGTTAACATTTTTATATGAATTATGCAAAATGAGGAAAACCTAAATTATAGAAGTGCTTGGAAAAAAAGTCAGTATCACTTTCTTGAGGAATAAACAAACAAGAAACATGTGAAACAAGAAACACAGAAATCACTTTTTTATGCCACAGAAAAAATACTGAGAGCCACAACTTTCACAATTGCATTGCTAAGTTTGAGAGTGTGCTTACTTACAGACGTAAGTGCATTCACTTTTAAAATCAAGTACATGATATGAAAACTCTAATCAAAACATGTATGGTAAAAAAAAAAAAAAAAAAAAAGCCAACAAAAACCAAACCTAAAAAAAAACCCCCAAAAATCCCAACAACCCAAAAAACTCTAAACCAATGACAAAACAACCCAAACCAAAGAATCAAAAAACCAAAACCAATGACAACTGATACAAGATACAGAAGTAATTGGGTTAAAAAACTCTGAGATTTCACTCTTAAGAAGGTGACAGGTTCAAAAACCTACCTGTTTTCTCAATAAACCTGAATCAAAGCCAGAAGTATTTAACCTACGATGATGATCCTGTCAGCCTTTATAAAAACTATGATTAACTGGTCCACTACAACATTTAGCCACAAATGGGAGCACGGGGATAAAAATCAAACTAGAATGAAACCACACAAAAACACATCTAGAGTGGGGCTAAACTTTCTTATACTATGCTGTATATACAGTTAAAATTATATATAGTCTTGTATGGCAAACAAAAGAGATTGCACTAGCCCTCTTACTACTCAGTTATGACATCACGATATTAATCCTTTTTCCATGCTCCTGTGATGCATCTACTTCTCAAAGTACCAACTTAGCATAAAGGCAAAAGTATTCTAACTTCCCCAAAATCACTCTTGCCTTTGAATTACATGGCTTTTGTTTAATGCTATAAAAATCCCTCAACGTTTTCTTTAGCTTCCATAGCTCTAATTTTCATCACAACTTCTTCCATCTTGCAAAAACAACTCTTGCATCTTTTTTAAGTGTTCTGAAATATTTTTCACTTCCACAGTTTCACAGACCCACAAAACTTCTGCATCATCAACTGCCAACTGCTAATCAGAGGTCTCTTCCATATCTAATACACCTTGGAAATTAATATTTTAAATTATTTTCATTTATTTTATTATTAATAATTTATCACTGGAAATCTGATGGCACATAGAATGCAATACATGCTACATAACTAAACCAAACTGACAGATACCTTTCATGTCAAACCAAAAATAATTAAAATCTATATTGTGTTCACATTGTAAATGGAACTAGTGTGGAGGAATTGTACCTTACATTTTGGCTTCAGATAGTCTCCTAGTAACTTAGGATTAGTAAAAAAGCTCATTATATAATGAAAGTGTCATTCAATTTAACCAATTCTAAACAAGCACAAAGTAGCTACACATGAAGACAGGGCACTCTGAACTTTTACTACTCCATAGTGTCCATATATTGTCAAGTTCTTCCTTATGGCTTATTCTCTGCTTATGCCATGGAGTCCTCTCTTCATACCATCTGTGTTACAACACAGACATGTAGGAAAGCTTTAAAATAAAAAAATTCCTTACCTTGTTTCCCAACTTGAAGACCTCATCCAAGTTGGTGCTATTAGTGTTTATCATAATGGAATCTGTGTCTCCATAAATCACTTCAAGGTTCATCTAAATGAAACAAATTGCTTTGAAAAACAAACCAGAACCACTCCATCTTGTCAAAGTCTCAACTCGTTTTCAAGATTCAAAAATATCATTATCTGTGTATTATCCCTTAAATATGAAAAGCAGAAAAATATTAAATTTTTACTAAGAATTCTGTACATTTCATTAAGACATATTTGAATGTAAATAAACTTAAACCACTGATTTTATTTTTTTTAAAATCACCGCTCAGTTATGTACATAATATGAGTAGTTAAAATTTTATTAAATTAGTGCTAGAAAAATAAGTCAGTGAACAAGTCCAATCTTGAGAAACAGCAGGAACTCTAATCAGAAATAACTTTAGACTGCTAGGACACAAGAAGATCACTTAGACCCAGAGACTGCTGGACAAAGTCAGACTATTCAGATAAGGCACTTAGCCAACAAGCTTGAAAGATAATACAAGCCTCAGGTGTCCTATTCCAGCTCTAGCCATCACAATGTTAGTACAAAAAAGTCATTCTAGATTTAAGAAAAAAAAAAAAAAACAAAAAACAAAAAACACTTGAATACTCTATCTAGTGAAAGTATTGGCTAATGGATACAGTAACTGAGAATACCACAGTACTGTCCAGATTTGGCTGCTCTTCTTACCCGCACTTCTTCAGATTATGCATGTGGGTTCATATTTCCATCTTCCCACTCCCATCCTTTTTCTTCTGCTGTAATCTAAACTTAATTACCTGTGTTACTCCTCCCCTGGGCAGCAGATCTTTCAGGGAACAAGGCATTCATTTTGGATAAGGATCTAGCCACTATGACCCAAAGTTTTGTATCCCCAAGTTGAACTACTGAATATCTGCACTTGGAGATGAACACAAACACCTATTTGATTCCTTCTGACTGACACTGTCCTTCGTATCATCTCTCATTCTGATCCTTGTAACAATTCAAACGCCCTACTTGGAAAAGATTGTGTTCAAACACCAGCCAGACTGCCGTAATAGTCTGTGATAATGGAGCAAAAACTCTAGACAAACGGAGGCGCATAACAAAGCCTGAGGTGCATATGAAAGGCATAGCAAGGAAAAAGGTGAAAAGAAAAATTGTCAACACCAGTAAACGTCACAAAAAAATGGGCAGATGCATCCAATTACATAATATTAACTTGAAAAAATGAAAACCTGATGTCTTCAATGGTAGAAAAATTAATGCAGCTGCAAAACCCGCAGCATGGCTATGTCCATGCTAAACTCCATAGTCAAAAAATCACCCTGTGGCAGAGTTTACAGTATGCCAAAAAATAAACTGTAATAAAAACTAGAACACATGGTGTAATGGGTCTATGAGTAAACTCTAATTAGCACTGCTGCTAATTTGCTTGAAACAGTCACACATAGGCTTCAAACAGGGGCCAGATCATATCTGTGGTAGGAAAAGAAAAAAGCTATAATCCATTACGAAGGATTACATTTGTAAACCAGGCATCCTAAGAAGTGATTTCAGGTCTGTTTGGGTTACAGTTCCCCTAGAATAAAAAAAATTCACCAGGTGTGCTCTTTAAGGGTTGTTTTTTAATGAAAAAGCTCAGCATTACCTTTTGCACCATCTCCTTGGTATGCATCAAAATCTGAAATAAAAAAAAATAATCAAAGATTAGTGTATGATATAATTACAAGCTAGCACTGCAAACATATCCATTAGGTTGCTAACTCCAAATGCTCTCACCTTTCAAAACAAAGCAAACCACCTCTCTCCTGGCAACACACAGTCACCTCAATACTCCTATTACATGAGTAAATTCTCATCTGACCTTGTATTAACGCTATTATTAACTCCCCTAAAACAAGATTAAAACAAATCTCAAAATTGCATGGGCACACACATATTTTACCTCAGGAAAAAAAGAACACTGAATCAAATGCTCAAATAAAACCTGATCAGAAAGTGCCAGAATTAAGCCTCTTTCAGTAATTTAGGTCAGTTGCCTCTTTCACACCCATCAGCTTATCTCTTGACGTCACTGAGTCTTTTCCCCAAAACATCGTATTCAGTACAGCCTTGATGGTGCGCACTTAACAAGAATCTAGCCAAAAGGTTGATTACCCTTGTCATGATCTCAGAATGGGTCATCAAAAAGCAAATTCCTTAATGAAACTCTAAGTGGGACAAGGAACTGGGATAGAGTCAGGATATAGATGTTGAATCAGTGGGCAAATACATGTGTAGCCACATTTGTTCCTCAGCCAAGAATGCACCCCAAGTCCCCCAAATACTCTGAACAGCAATTCTCTGAACCTTAGAAATAGCTATAGAGACCTCACATGAGTAGGCTACTGCCTTCATCTCTAACACTGGTCAGCACAGTGGAGAGGGGTTGAAGAGTCTATCATCCGAAGCCACAGATATAGCTATAGCACAGAAATGTCAAAACAGAATTAGCCTGTTGAACAAAATGTGTACCTGCTGCAGCAGGAAGAGATTGGTGAAGTTTACACAGCTGCCTATGAACCAACATCTGGTCCACTCCTTCAGACACCTGACCTCATTTCCACCGTATTCCCTACTTCCCATTTCAACAGGATCCCCGGTGCTCTGACACGCAGCTCCAGATTCCACCTGGTTAGTCCCAGTTCCTTGGTTTCAGTCCTTTTCCATCCCCACTCAGCGTAAATCTCAGGGTTTTTTTCAGCTAATCCTGCTACTCACATATACTTTTAATTTTCTTAAATTAGGATTACAAAGTAAAGGATTACTTTGAATCACTTGTTACAGCAATGATAGATCAGTCTATTAGGTGAATCTGACCAGTGTGGTACTCTAGCTTTAAAGACAGGAAACACACTATTTTAACAGGTTATATTAAATTTAGTAACTTGGTCTAAATTTTATTACTTTTCATACATCAAATAGCCATATTTGCCAAAAAGGCAGAACCATGACTGAAGTCTACAACAGGGAGGTGAGCAGTAGAAATCAGCAGGGATGAGGAAAGAAAAAGGAAAAACAGGGAAAAGCTGCCAATGCTCAGTGGGAAAAAGACCATCTTATGGGAAACCTTATGGCCTTCATAAGGCCAAGGAGCTTAAAAATCAATCCGAGAGTCTTGACTAATGTGATACTTATTACTGCTGTTGCAGCAAGCAATTCTGAATTGAAGGCGAAATGTCCACCTCTACATAACAGTACATGAACAGGATGACAACACTGTCATTCCTTCAATATGAACTGTTTCTTTAGTATTTTTGAACCTTTAAACAACCACAGTGATGAACACTAAGGTATGATGCTCCACTATGCTTTTTCAGTTTGTTTTAAATTATGCACCCCAGAATTATGCACCGAAAGCATTCCAAGTTTCACAGCTCTTGACTCTGTAAACGTAATATTCTGTTTCAACATACTCCCCAAAGTACAAAGACATGAACTAAGCAAACACAATATAGCATTCCCTTCAAGGCACTTAAGGAAAGGTTACGTTCCAAACCACAGCTGACTCATAATGAATGTGAATTCTTGTCAGGGTTATTCCCCAAACACATATGGCTACCTATGGATTTACACTCTCTCAGTCAAGTTCAAAACATCCAGTTAAAGACCATCCACTGATGCTGCACACTGGGTACTCGGACAATGCAGCGCCTAAACTCTGCTGAAGTCTCAAAGTGCAAAAAAATTCAGCTGTCCTCAATCTCTTATGTAGACAAAGAAGAACACGGTGAAATGGTGAATCTTAACTGCAGATTCATTCTGCAGTTGGTGAATCCTAACTGCAGATTCATTCTAGGCTGCATGTGATCAGATGCACCCGATTCCATTTTAATCAGAAGCTTAAAAAAGATATTCCACTCCTGTTCATCTCCTTGTGAGCGATTCAGATGGCACCACCCCACCATTTTTCCATGGAGTTTTAAAATTATTCTAAAGATACATATTTCTGGTACATGATATCAAATTTCATACACAGTAATCAGAATTCCAGCTTATTAACAACCCCCCCTTTCTCTTACTTATTAGCTAACTCCTACAGAGAAAGGTTATACCTTTCCCTTAGTACTCCAAAAGCAAACGGGAGTCTCTGAAACAAAAAACTGAACAGAGAAATGAAGAGTTTACATATAAAAGAGAAAAAGGCCTACCATTTTTTCCCCTTGATTATCTGTGGCATTTTCTACTTCATTCTCTGAAATAATGTTATCTAATAATATTTAGAAAGATAACACTATTTTTTGTTAAAATAAGATTACTCCCCACTAAATATATATATGTATATATATATATTCAGCTGTGCAAAGACCATTTCTCAGTTGTCTCTGAGGACAGCAGTGGATGTAGGCAATAAGAAGGTCACAGACAAGTTAGCTTAATCAAGTGACTGGCATATGCTAGTGCTACCCATTCTGACAGGAGATCACTTATAAGTGCCAACAGCTACAAAACAGAAGGTTATAAAGGCTTGCTAAATTCATTAATAAGGCAGTCGGTAGTTATCTGATTTCACAGCAACACCTGCATATTTATCTTCTCATTACCAATTGGATGATGAATTTTTTTTCAAGCACATTTCAAAAATCTGCCAACTTCAAGTGTAGAAAAAAAATAAACTTTGTAGTTAATTTTTCCCTTAACAAAGTACAGCTGTTGAGAATAATTGTTCAAGATCTTACCCTGTAATGTCAACTGCAGCAGAACAAAGAGTATTTAATTAGCAAATCTATCCAGTAATTCAACACCTATTATATAAAATGCCTTCGTGATTTTATTCAGGATAATTTGCTAAGAGGGTTATTACTGACATTCAGATGAAATTTAAAATTCCTACGCAAGTCGAGTCATAATAGCAGTAATGATCCCCCCAATCAGGAGATACTGTGTCACACAAGGTTCTTTTGCAATGCAGCAGCCGATTTCCTGACTTCTTAATTCCTGGGCTCAGCTCAGTGAGAGCCCTTCATGCCAATATTTCAGTCAGCAATACATCCTTAATGGGACTCTATTAAAATACCTAGAATAAAAATGACTTTTTTCCCTTTTTTTGGTTAAGAAGAATGACAGCACTGCTATCATATCAATCATTCGTAGTTTCTCAGAAATGCACAGCAAAGAAGGGAGGTTTACAGTGAGGCTGGGAAGACAGAAGAAAGAAGGAAGAGAATAGGAAAATTGTTACTCTGTAGTTTCCTTTTGCAAATAATATTGCGCTGCTCATGAGAGCTGGATTGTCTCCTATTGCAGGCAATCCAAGTAGGAAGAATTAATTGCCTGGCAACCCATCTGTACAGCCGTGCCCCCTCCCCCCCAGCAAACATATACTTCTAAAAACCTGTGAACTTCTCAGCAGAGTGAACATCTGTGAAATTCTATTTTAACTTTTTTTCTGGTGAAAGCAAGACAAGCAACACACATTCTCTCACCATGGACTGTGAGGCAATATAAACTGAAAGACGGTAATTGCAGACAAGCAATCTAACTGCAAAATCCCCTGTCCTTATTCTGCTCCAACTAATTACTTAATTAAACGAGGATGTGATTTAAGAAAGAGAATGATTATAAATAAATATACAAAGAACAGCTTTACTATTATCCATTACATCAAGTATTTTTAAAAGTTCTATATTTAAAACCCACTAAAGAATACCTTCCAACAAGAGGATGCTGATGTGAAAACAAGCAAGGATACCCAAGTTAAAAAACAATGGGATAAGGCACAAAACTAACACGCTGGAGCAAAGAATTCTCCTGAAGACACACAAATCTTCTGTAGATTCCCTGGGCTGCAGACATGAAGGAACAGAAATGGACACTTCAGACCAGACTGAAAAGACTGATCAGAATGATGACAGAAACATTGCATCAAAGATGCATACAAAGAAACCCCAAACCCAAGTCACTTATGCATTCACTTTGTACAAGGAGTAAAACTAACACTGCTTAGGGCCTTGGCAAAAACTATGTTTTTCAAGACTACCCGTTTTCCACCTCAGCTG
Organism: Coracopsis vasa; assembly: GCA_026283785.1. Lineage (NCBI taxonomy): Eukaryota > Metazoa > Chordata > Aves > Psittaciformes > Psittacidae > Coracopsis > Coracopsis vasa. The sequence goes on from JANHGB010029747.1 coordinate 26,803, forward strand.
CTTACTTCTGCAATTATATAGTAAGAAAATCATTCTTTAGCAATTCATATTAGCTAGTCCTTCCCATGATGTAGAGGAATAAATGGGCAGGAATCTACAAATCTACGGAAGAAGTATTTCTGAACCTCTGCATTTTTTGCAACCTGTTCGTTAGCTCTGCTCATATTCTGTGGTAAGTACCTCTAGCACTGATGGCCACAGGATGCTGCAAAAAGATTTTATTAAGGAGGATTTTCAATAAAGGTTTCTATCACTGGACAAAAAGTCATATATATGCCATAAGCAAAAGTGAAAGAAAGATGGAAGCCTTGTTTGCCACACTGAATGAAGCATCATAATGCAGCCTTTCTATTAGACAATGGGACTTGATTTAGAGAAATTCGAGTGACCGGATTCAAGTAGTTAATAAATAAGTTTGTTTCAAAGAGCATTTACTGAGTATCTGCTGCAGTGAGAAATACACCCCACTGCCAAAATTTTCCCTTCTATATTTTTTTCTTTCCCAGAAATGCTGGAATTAACTGTCCATACTCCACCCAACAAAGCTGACAGACATTAACATAACTTTGACAGATGCTGTGTATAAAACCAGTATCGGATGGTGCACCAAAATCAAAGGGAGAATGGGTCCAAGGGCTGATGCAGTGTACACAAAGATCCAGTGACACGTTTGCATACCAACAAAAGGTAGTATCTCCTGCCTCTCAAATAACGAAAGCACAAAAAGGCAGCAACAGAAACATGCTGAACAACAAAGATCATGTGTACCTTTGTCACATTTTGACAAGGAATGCAAAGATGACAGTAAAACACTGAAGATGATGATATGAATCAAATTACAATTTGAAGGCACTGTTCCCTTGGTGCCAGAAACAATATCTTTAAAATTCTACAGCACCACTATTTCAAGTATTTGTGGTGAGTTTTGCTGAAGAGAACAGGAAAAACAGAGTTAATTCCTTACTACACTCCACAATTATTGGTTATTCTGCATAGTATATTACAAACCATGCCATACTACAGCAAATTTCACCTGTTTTAGAAAGGATTCTTTTGGTATTAGGACGAAAGAAAAGACAATGAAACGTGCTCCTACAGCTTTGGACTAAAGTAAAAAAAAAAAAAAACAAAACCAACCAACCAAAAAACCAAAACAGATCAAAAACCAAAACCCAACAAACAGAAAATAAACCCACAACACATCAAAAAAACCTCCTGTGTTGGAAATTCATTTAAAATCTTGGAAATAGAAAAACTGAGTGCTCAGCAATGAATTTGAATACTCAAGTGCATAGGAGGTAACTGACCCAGTTCTGATCCCACTTCATGTTCCCAGAAGCAATAATACAATGTCTGGGTGGATAACTAGCTATGAAAGACACCTGTATGCCATGGGCACCTCCTAACCCTCCAGAGTCAGTAATGCTCCTTCCAGAGAAGCCAAACACCAGAACCAGTGACAGTTCCTAGAGAAGCACTGGGGTTCACAGTCCACTCACAGAACCATTTTCTTTCTGACCAACTCATTCAAAACTGAAAACCTGAAACAAATGAAGGAGCAGGGAAATTTTTTTCCTGTTTCACTCCTTGAAAAAACAAGATTAGCAACACCTAAAACCCCTTGAAGAACATGGTACTCAAGCCAATTTCAGCTCATTAACTCTTATGAATATTTTTTTATTTAAATCTATTAAATAAATCTATGCTTGATGAACATTTTGTACTTAACTGTAAGACGCACAGGTAGCTTTGCTTAATAAGACAACCTTTTGTGCATTTCAAGTACACTGCAACTACATCAAAAGCTAACCGTATCACAAACCACAAGTAAAAACACTTCTAATAAGCAAGAATATGACAAGCATCATTTACCATTTCCTAATAAAACCAAAACATGTGTTAAGTTATTCAATATTTAAATGCATACAGATGAGTATATCCTCCTTAGAGAAAACACCGGCATTTGTTTCAGTCAAATGAACAAACATTTAGACAGGAAAGCTTTATTTTGCTTTGTTTCCCAAATTGAACTGGTCTAACATGATCAGCAAAACAGAATCAGTCTTTCACTAAGGAAAAAATTAAGATTACAAGACCAATAAATAATTAACAGTTGTGGCTGTTCAGCCTGGAGAAGAGAAAGCTGCATGGAGACCTCATAGTAGCCTTCCAGTATCTGAAGGGGGCCTATAAGGATGCTGGGGAGGGACTCTTCACTAGGGACTGTAGTGATAGGATAAGGGGTTAACGGGTTAAAACTTAAACTGGGGAAGTTTAGATTGGATATAAGGAAGAAGTTCTTTACTGTGAGGGTGGTGAGAGACTGTAATGGATTGCTCAAGGAGGATGTGAATGCTCCATCCCTGGCAGCGCTTAAGGCCAGGTTGGACGGAGACTTGAGTGACATGGTTTAGTCCAAGGTGTCCCTGTCAATGGCAGGGGGTTGGAACTAGATGATCTTAAGGTCCTTTCCAA
>JANHGB010029755.1:0-18483 GCA_026283785.1 Coracopsis vasa
GCAACCCATTCCAGTGCCTCACCACCCTCACAGTAAAGAACTTCTTCCTTATATCCAATCTAAACTTCCCCTGTTTAGGTTTTAACCCATAACCCATTGTCCTATCACTGCAGTCCCTAACGAAGAGTCCTTCCCCAGCATCCTTATAGGCCCCCTTCCTAGAAGGCTGCTCTGAGGTCTCATCTGGTCTGTCAACCACTCTTGGTTTTGTTATTGTAGTAGTTTGACTAGATCTCCTCAAAGTGTTTTTTATTTGAAACTGCCTGTGGGCTTTTCCTGAAATGGTGCTTTTCCTCTCCAGTTTATTTCTGAAGTGTTTGATTTTCAGTTCTGACCTTAGAATGCTGAGAGATAAGACTGTATTGGTGTGACTCTTGCAGGGGCACATGCCATTTGCGATAGTAGGAAGTAATGAAAAGGTGCAAATTGGAAACAAAATGGTGAGAGTTCGTCAGTACCCTTGGGGCACTGTACAAGGTAAATGAATTCTCAAAGGTATTTTTACAAAATTGTTATTGTTGCAGTATAAAATTCAGAAATACCTAAAGGGGCTCATATTATCCGCTGATGCCATATTGATTGTATTTTGGATCAACAGTTTAAGGAGTTTAGCAATTAATACTTGAGGTGTACACTAACTGGTAGTTCCATCAGCAATGATGCAATCATTGAAATCAAGCTGTGAGATAGTGTATGTAATATTTGGGTAGGTTAATATGGTCGCAGTGCCTCTAATACTACCAAACTTCAAAGTTTCATGACTGTCAGTACAGAAGAGGGGAAAAAAAGAATGAAATTTGTCATTGTTCAACTCAAACAGGGAATCAGGGTGTGTTGGAACATGTTCACCAGTACTTACTTAGTGCTTCAATGTGTATATTTGAAATTATAAGGAATTATGAGATGTATAGTAAACAATAAGATACCTTTTTGTGGAATTATAATTAGTAAACAAAATAAATGAATGCTGAAAAAAAATATTTTGACAATTTTGCTAGTTATGCATAGTAATAAAATCTTCCTCTTTTAACTCATTAGTGGAAAATGAGAACCACTGTGACTTTGTAAAGCTTCGTGAGATGCTTATTTGCACAAATATGGAAGACTTAAGAGAGCAGACTCATGCACAACATTATGAGTTGTACAGACGGCGTAGACTGGAGGAGATGATCTTCAGAGACATGGGTCCAGAGAACGAACCAGTCAGGTAAAGGACTGCGTGTGCATCACTTGCTTTCAGCATCTATTCACTTCACATGTGACTGTATCAACCCAATACAGAGCATACATAGAATAGTTTTCATAAGAGGGGAAAAAAAAGTTGGTGTTTTTTTGATTGTTGTTTTGTTTTGTGTTTTTTTAGATCAGAGTAAGTATGTTGCTGTTCATTCAGTTATCTTCATGGAGAAGTATGTGGGATTATATGAACATTGCTTTTAAAGGCATACAAGCTGGTTGTATTTCTGCAATCTTTCTCTTTTATAATAAACCTGGGAATTTAATTTTTTGTCCGAGACAATGTAAATTTTCTTCAGGTACATGCACTTTATGCATTTTAGACAGTTTTCATTATATATCAGCATGCTGTTTTATTTTCTATCTATCTTAATGTCTGATTCTGAACAATGGTTTGGTTTTAATCAAAATTCAGAAGGAACTGAAGCAAAAACTTCTGCAAAATCATTGATTATGCTGTTGACTTCTCGTATTGTCTGCCATAATAACCAATGTCTAGCCTTTTCAGATTGAGAAACCTCTTGCTAGACTATCAGAAGTTAATAGAGGAAAGTTAAGCAGAGGGTTAGAGACACTTGGTTGTTTCATGCAGTAAAGCTGCTTTTTGCAGGAAATATTTACAATTTCTATATCCAGTTTATTTAATCTTTTATTTCCAATTCTGTCATCTCCCTCCCACTCTTCCAACTTCCTTTGGTTGTTTTATGCATGGGACTGTATTTTATAAGTTGTTAGAATCCTAACGGGGAAGAACTGATGCTTCAGGAGTTGTTTGAGTTTTCACAGTTTGTCAAGGTGCTATTATTGCATAGTCATGGTGGGAAATACTGACTTAAACCAGACATGAAAACAAAAGAAGACTTTGCATTAAGAACGATTTCTAGTGCTTTGAGCCAGCTGGTTTGTTTACTTCTTGGTTTACCTAGTCATAAGACTGTCTTTACCCATTCTGTTCTGGTAAAAAAAAGCCCCACAACAAAACAAACTTTTTAATGGTTTCCCTCCAAATAGTTGTTTTTAGTGGGTTAAATTCTTTGCTTTCACCTCTACTTTGCACGAAAGTTCTAAGGCAGTTGCAGTTACTGTAACTCGCAGTTACAGCATTTCTTCCACTTTAATTAGGTCCAATTTATATTGTTCAAATAATAATAAATAAGATTAATGTGGGCAAGGAAGATGCTGGATGTGGGCACTTGTTTCTCAAGTATTAATGTCAAGGTGCATTTAAAGATTAGTTCATTTAGATGATCTTGAGCTACCATGAATCACAGTCGTCTGTTGACATTTTTCTTGACTTAACAAGAAACATCTATCTCATAAATAGAGAACCAAAGGTGAATGAGGTTTAAAACCAACTGAAACTGACAGTAGGCTTTTCCCATATTTAAAAGTGGGACTGGATCTAGGAAGCGTGGTTGTCTTGCAGTTATGTGGCATAGTGAGTGGCACTGAGGGCTGAAAGACAAGGCCTTCTGTCTTTTGAGAGAGAGATTTTATGATACCATAAAAAGGGAAGAGAATTTAGAGAATTTGTATGTAGTCTAATTGGCAGACTAATGTAGCCCTACCCATAAGGTGTTTTATGGAGCTACTAAGGGAACGATAAAAGGTGTCCTCCTCAACAGTGTGGTAGAAACCGTCTACTTCCATAGAGGAAGTTCAGTGCTGCCTGTAAATTTCAATATCTTTCAGAATAGGGACTATCCTATTCTTCTAGGCAAAAATGTGTTATTAAATTGTCGTCCTCTTTGTCCTTAAAGATGTTTACAATATGTACACAAGAATTCTAAGATCCGCGGTTTTAAAGTATAGTTAATATAGCATAGCAATATGAATAAACTGATGAATAAAATTTCAAGGCACTTGTATAAATAATGGTCAAAATGCATGTTGAGAAGTTGTATTTTGTGCCTGTGATGTAGCTTTCTAAATACTAAATTTGATAATTTCAATTGAGGTTTTTTTATGTAAATTTAGAAAATTTCTGCTAAACTTCAGTACTTTGCTGATTTTACTGCACTGGGGTTTGTAGCATTTGAACATTGACACTTGAGTAGCTAACATGTCCTGCCTTTTCATGACATGTTATCCTGGGTGCAGAAAGCTGCCTGTGAAGTTCATGTACCACTCTTCTGTATTTAAAAGTACAGCACTAGTTTATTCATCCAAAATTGTACACCACCGCAAAGCAAACCCAGTAATTCTTGGGTTTTCAGTTACCTTGTGGGATAGATAGGTTGTAAGCATATCTGTAAAGGCTTTCACTCTTATGTGTGAAAAAAGGTGTTGGTAAGCTGTGTGTTTATATAGGAGACCTGGAAAGAGATGGTTTCATCACACAACAGAAAAGTGTATTTGCATTTTTATTACTAGGTGCGAGGAGGGAAAATAAAAATAGTGGTCTGAAGTGACTCTCGTGTGTACACTTTCAAAAGCGTACACAACTTCAAAAATACCTGTTCTCTACTTCTACATTTTTTGTGAATTTGTGTCATAATAACTTTTAAATTTGTTTATTTGCAACTGTGTTCTAAGAGTTAACTTTTTAATCAGCCATACTTGCAGGGAGCATTCAGTTTACTTGCGCAGTCTGTTAGTCTGTCCCTAATAACTTATGAACCACCTCTCCATTTTCAAACTTCTGTGAAGGTTTGGATGCTTCCAGGGGATTACATGGTTAGTGTTCTCACTGCAGGAAAAGCAGAAGACTTCTGCTCCTACCCGCTGTTGGCCAGCCAGTGTGCATTTGTTGTCAGTAAATCATTACTTCTGAATCAAGTACGGTCTTTTGAAACTCCTGGAAACTTGGCAGTACTGCAGTAGGATGAGAAGGTCATGGGTGATTTGGAAGTAGCTAAGGCTCCTGTGTGGGAAAGATCCGTGAAAGTACTCACAATGAGTAAAAAATATTTAGGAAGTATGGAGGGACACTAGTTACATAGTAAAAAAGGTGTAAGGATGTAGGCAGGACTTTGGGTATTACAATCACTGAACATAAAATCATGTATAGGAATTTGGCCTATTAATTCTGCTGCTTTCAGGACACCTGGTTTATACTGGTATTTTATCAAACCATTACTTGAATTGGATAGGAACAATTAGAATAATTTAAATTAATGGCTAATTGGGAATTTACTTAATCTCATTCCTTGCAAAGACAAGATACAAAACTTGGAGGTTCGTTCCAAGGGGTCATGAGAATTTCAGTCACGTATATGCCATATCAGATTAAAGTATAACATGTGGTAAACTGCTTTAAAGAATCCACCATATGGTGCTTCAGGGAATAAATGAAATGCCATCTAAGGCCAGTCATATAGGTATAATCTGGATTCCAAGCCATGAAAAGCAGCCAGTCTGGACTGGGCTTGGAAAGCCTGTTATGGCAAAATTTATATGATGGTTGGTGGATAGCAGAGTATCTGGGAGGATGCTTCGTGCGTTTTATGCAGTATCTGTTGGATGTAAAACCCAGGAAGTGCTTTTACTATAATTTTTTAGTACTTAAAATGGGGATTTGCTTTTCTGTGTTGTTGAAAAATAAAGATAGACCCTTTTTTGTGTGAATGGTCTAGTCCTGCCTTTTTGATGGTTCTGTTATGTCCATTGGGAATATGAATGAGATTAATCTCAGCAAGAGATAATTGCTGAGATGTCCATAATAGAAAAATTTGGGGTAGATGAAAACAGAAATCTAGACATGAGGACTGCTTCCAGATAAACAAACTTCTAAATATACACACACCTAGTAACCTTAGATGTTTGCAAGGGAGGATTACTACTGTTTTGAAGTTGGACATTTTTTAAGTCCATTTTCCAGTGTAAGATGTGTTGTTGCTTAAGGGGACATTCTTGTTTTGAAAGAAAACTAATAAGCAAGAGCCTGCTGAAAAAAGCCAAAGGTTGGTATTCAGGCTGTATGCTTGCATATTTGGATTCTCTGATGTTAATAATTTTCTTGTTTAGTTGTTTTTCTATGCTCATAATCACAATTGGTTCTTCATCATAATTACAGTTAAACATGATTGTAGCACAAACATCTCAGATTTTCAATATGTGACCAACCTATTTTTCCCTGAAACTGGGATAGTCAGACCTTGCAGTTCTTGAACAAAAGCATGTTCATTTTTCAATCTATTTTGAGAATGATGAGAGAAAACCAGGAAGGATTGAGTAGTGTGAATAAGGTTATGTGTAGAGGAAGGTTGGTATGACTCTAGTTGCCTTTTCTAAGAAAGGAAAACTAATATCTGAAAGGCTATGAGGCTTCTTTCTTAAGTAGTCCCTCAGGAATGGGATTCGTCTGACCAACTGGAGACTTTTGCATTAGAGCTAAATATTTTGACCTCCTTATGGTAAGACTAAACCGCAATCAAAATGCCTTTTTTTCATGCCTCCACTGGGAAAATGGTAATTATTTAGATCTATCACATCCTTAGTGTTGCTTAGTATTAACGTATGTAGTTCACTGAGTCAAGGGACCATGCTAAAAATACCTGCTATTAGTTAACTTTTAATTTTTTTAGTTTTTCTGATATAGCTTAATTGATAGTCAAATGTTATACGAAGACTTACAAGTGTGGGTCTCAAATTTGAAAGCTTTTTTAAATGTAATTGAACAAACTGTAATATATTATATAAATACCTGTGCTGTTTGTAGCACATAAACATTCTGTTCCATTAAGAGTTGAATTTGCTTCAGTCAGAATCTGTATTTATGAATGTAACGTGTTTGTTTTGCATCTTTATATTTAGCTTTCCATGTTCTATGTCTTATCCAGAGAGAAAAACTGTGTGTTACAGCTATGCTTCTGTAGAAAGGTAGGCAATAGTGCTGTTATGAGGTATGTGATGCATTAGTAAGGCATAGACTTTCTTCACAATTCCTTCCCTTCCTCCAAAACCTCAATAAGACTATATTATTTAAATAATTATCATCTTAATTTTGCAAAAGGTTTTGTACAAGTATAAAATCCTAGAGGTCCAACCCCTAAGAATGAAAGAACCTGTGAATTTGATTTTCATAATGTGCTGTATGAGAAGTAGTGAAAACAGTCTTCAGGTAAACTGAAAAGTGTTTTAATGTGAGCAGTGGATGCACTGATGTTGAAAGGATTGGCTTAAGATCTGGTGAATTATCTTCCCTTCCTCCCCAAACCTCCTAAAACCAAAGGCTGTTTGGATCATTATACTGCTGATATGCCAGCCACAGAAGATGAAACACTGTTTTAATTTTGTCTTTGTGATTTCCAGAACAATTTCCAGAACAATTCAGTCCAGGGGGAGGGGGCATTTAAAAATTACATTTTTATTTCTCCTCTTCCTGAAACATGTAATTTGATTACTTCATAAATTCAGTGTCTTCAAAGTCATCTTTTACTAATTTCAAGACACAATTGCTTTTGCCTGGTAAACTAGCTTAGGTCGAGTCTAAAGGTGTCCGCATGGTGAAATGATTGCAACATGTTAGCTTAGTCTAGTGCTTGTTCTAGTGGCTTTAATTGCACCCAAAGTCAGCATGTTAGCTAGTAGAACTGACACAGCACCCAAAAGTGTGTACAGTGAGATTGCTAGCACTAGAAAAAACCTGTGTTGTAGCTTTATTGTTATTACATATGCTGTCTAAACTTAAAGATAGTTTGGATTAATATACCTATGTGAAAACCATGCCCCTGTTTCGCATGGTAGATGCAATTTCAGGATGACCTAAGTTGCTTCACAGCTGATAAATCTCCCTACCCCAAAAAACAAGCCCCAAAAGATTGTTGTTCTGAATGTGTTTTATTGCAATGTATTGCTCAAATAAGATAGAATTGGAAAAGTGCTCTGACCTTGAGAGGTTACAAACATTACATCTGTTATGTGCAATTTCAAGATGATTTTTCTCTCTCTTTGGGTTATATTTGGAATACAAATAAGAAATTTTAGGATTGGGAAACTGGTCAGTCATCATTTTAAATATGGAAGAAAGCTGTTTAAGATTACTTATGCTCTAACTTACTAAGTTTTTAGATGTACTTTTTTGTAAGTCTTTCCATTCTAATAGAAACAGAAAAAGATGAGACTTAAAAAATGGTACAAAAGTGTGTATGTTTATTAAAAATCTAAACCAATTTTAAATATTTGGTAGACATATATATTTATTTTACCTCGTAGTGGAAGGCATGAAAAACCTGGCAAAGGACAGTAACTCCAGACAGCTGAGGATGGCTGACCAGTCAGCACTCAGGAGCTGTCAGAAACTATGAATGGTGTAAAAGAATAGCACCAGAATAAAGAGCTGGAACTTTACCCATGGTTAGATTCATTCAGAAGCCCCATGTCCTACAAGATACTGGACAAATCCTTTTGGTTTTGTAATACCCATTAGCACGACTCTGATCCACCAATTCTGTCTCTCTGGAATCTTGTGACTTAGAGAAGTTTGTGGTACATGTTTAGTTGGAAAAACTTGTATCATTAAGCCAGGTATGCTTTTCAAAGGTAGTGTGCTCTTTGGTGTATGAGACACATCTGTGCACAAGTTCCGTTCATTTTTCCCTGAAAAGCAGAACTTTTCCTGGCAGCACTGTGGTGATAGCAGTGGTGGTATAGACACAGAAAGGTAAGGTGCTTCCTTCTGTTTAGGTTTGTGTATGAATTTTTATGTGGCAAGCTGTAGAAATTAATATTTCAGATGAATATTAATTGTTTAAATGATGCTCCAGATCGGTGGTATTCCACATTGACTAAAGCAGCGTACCAGAGACTTGCTTACATTTTTGGGCTTTAGTCCACAGGAAGTCTATGAAGCAGAGTGGTCTGAGTTCTACCTCGAACTGCAAAGAGAAGAGAAAGAGCTAAGACAACAGCTTGTGCAGAGAAAGAAGGAGAGAACAGCAATGTTGAAAGAACAAGAGCAACAGGTAAGCATGCCTGTCTGACTTAAGTTCGTTTGCTGAGATTTGAAATAGTTAACTTTTTAGCATAATTTCCTGATATTTTGAGGGCAATAATGTAATGTAAGTAATCAAAAGCAGATTGACTAATTAGATTGATTAGATTAGCAGATTGATTAGACACAGCAAACAAGAGACCAAGTCTTAGGAGGAGCAGCTGAGGGATCTGGGTTTGTTTAGCCTGAATAAAAGGAGGCTCAGGGGAGACCTTATCACTCTCTACAACTATCTGAAAGGAGGCTTTAGTGAGATGTGTGTTGGTCTCTTTTCCCAGGTAACAAGTGAGATGACAAGAGGAAACAGCCTCAAGTTGTGCCAGGAGAGGTTTAGATTAGATATTAGGAAAAACTTCTTCACTGAAAGGGTCGTTAGGCATTAGAAAAGGCTGCCCAGGGAAGGTGGAGTCATGATCCCTGCAGGTATTTAAAAGACATCTAGATCTGGCACTTAGGGTCATGTTTTAGTGGTGGACTTGTCAGTGGTAGGTTAACAGCTGGACTTGATGATCTTAAGGGTCTTTTGCAACCTAAGTGATTCTATAAGTGGAAGTCTTTGGATTTTTTTGGAAGGAGGGAGCTTATAGTCTAAAGGCTTTGCTGGAAAGCTGGGACAAGTCAATAGGTAGGAGGTGATATGGTGAAGTAAAAGGGCTGATAAATATAATGGTTGCATGTTTCTTTGTCTTCTCTAGCAGTATGCTGAGAAACATCTGTATGCTATAGCAGTACTGTAAGTGCTTTCCATGCACAGGTTGCTCTGTGAAAACCATGATTTCAGGAAGAAAAATCCCATGGGTTGTTTTTCAGCCCTAGGGAGTGGGGCATATGTGCTTGTATGACCTCCAGGTTTAATTATTAAATATAGGTTCAACCCTCATGTTGAGAGGTTTGAAATTCAGGTGGCGTGATTTTGTTGGTCTTGTTTTGGTTTTAAAATCTCATCTATACCCAGCTGCCTTAAGAATATTTGGAGATGTGGAACATTTCTTGAATATGGTTGAAGATTTAGTCCTGTCAAGCTGGACTGGCAAAACAGGATCTTCTCATCTGCTTTCTGGCAGACTCTATCATGGTCATGCATATTTATATTCAAACACTAGTGTAATTGAAATTGGAAATTTGTGTAGACTTATTAATGTTCTGTACCTCAGTCTCCCAGCAAAGAGGTAGCAGTTTTTGCAAGGTGTTTACGTGCAGGTTTTATGTGAGAAGGTTAAATACTTTGTTTTCTAAATCTGTTAAGTCCTGCATGCTACTTGCAGAGAAAAAAAGTCAGGTTCAGTCCTTCTCAGTATTAGGCTATCCAATTGGAAGAACACTTGGCCATGCACCCTTTACCCTTTGATGTTTTCTTTCTATGATTTGTATCAGATGGCTTGTGCGCTCTGCATACTGCCATTGAATTATGGCTGTTAGCTTTCCCAGTTCCTGATGTGGGAAAGTGATCATGCAGTCCCTGTTAAGCAACATTTCTCATATACTCTTGCTGCTCATTATTTGAGAAGTGTGTATGTGTATCTGAAAACTAAAGAAAACCAAGAACTTCTGTTGTACTTCATATTGCTTTCTCATTCTTTATTCAGAAGAAACTTGTGCAGCATTACCACTCCTGAGACATATAGTTGCTTAGGAGCTTACTGTTTCTTCCCTGAATGTTTTTGTTGGTATATCTGTTTTTACAGTGCATCTAGTTAACTGTTGCAGTGAAGCAAATAGATGAATATTACACATACACACACACACACACATTTATAAAATCTGACAGCTTTACTGTGTAGAACAGGCCTACTGTTACATTTATAATCTTAATTATTTCTTAGGAGGGCAGGCAACTCAGGAGAAATAAAGGATGTGAGGTTACATAGGCTGAAAATTAGGTTTCCATCTGTACTTTGTGTCTTTAGTTTGGCTTCTGTGAGAACAATCTGATATGAGTGGTTATTTTTCTGGATTGTTGGTTTTAGTCTTACCAGTTTTGGGAAAGAACTGCAAATTTTAAATGAGTTTTAACACAAGTCAAGGTAGGTTTTACTATTATGTTGCAGAGGGGTTTTGTATTGTGATATCACCACCTTGTGTTACTAGTTGGAAATATTTTTTTTGTGCTTCAAACAGCTACTGGCTGAACATGAACATCAAATGCAAATTCTTGAAGAAATGAGTCAGAAATTAGAGAAAAAGAAAAAAGTTCTAGAAGATGAAATAGCTGCATTTCTTGAGAAGAAAGCTGATGCTGAGTTACTCCAGTCAGAAGCATCTGTCTCTCCCCTTGCTGCTAATTTGAACAAAGGCAAGGACCACAAAAAGTAAGTGCTGATGCTAATCATCACAGGCAGCAAGAAAAAACTTCTTCGCATACCACTTTTATAACACAAATTTCAGTAATCTTTTAGAAAACATACAAACATGCTCCTGTTCTGTGATAAGAAGACAGAAGTGTGTAAATTACCCTCATGGTGGATTTAGTTTTAGAGTGATTGCTGTATATTCTATGAGCATTCTTTCTTTTTTTTTTTTTCCTTGAAGGAACCAAGGTTTTCGACTTGAATTGCTGTGCTTTGATATCAGAGATGAAGAAATTGTGACTGTTCATGAACAGAGCGAGAGGGAGAAGTTAGACAGGGAGAGAAATTCACCCAGGGGATTCCAGAAATGACAAATTTGATTGCAGCACTGTGGTTTTGAATGTAGGATGTCTTATTTTTATGAAGCAGTCTGACTGCTGCTATCCCGTAATATTGTGTATGTCTTCCTAGGACAGATTTTTGAGAAAGATTGATGAAATTGGCTGTAAAATTACACTGAGTGCAGAATATGACCTGATAAACATTTCACTTCCTTTATTTCTCCACTCCCAAACAAAAACCTCAAATAAATTGTGAAATATCAGAACTGTGTTCAAAATAAGTCTCCAGAATAACATGCCCAATTTTTTAATATATGAACATTGAATGAAATATTCATATATTAAATTGGTTTTCTCCTCCAAACCCAGAAGCCACTTGACTAATTTTCTTTCTGATAAGCTACAACTTTACTGCAGATAACATTTTGTTGATTAATATCTTACTGCAGTTGAAAGCAGATTTTTTGGTACAGAAATTATTCATAACTGCTATACTATGAAAAACTTTAGAAGCTAGATGGGTGCGCATTTTTGGGTGTATGCTAGCAGCCTGCTTGTGTTTTTGCCAAAATTTATTGCATTTCAAGTAATATTACTGAGTTCCTTTTCCTAAACTCTTTTTCCTGGTTTTACATATGAAAGTGGAGTTGTTGGTAGTAGAAGTCATTATCTGCACTATTATGAGTAACTCTCAACTACAGAAAATATTTAGATTTGTTTTCTCTGTTTTAGTTTTATTTCTTCAGAGTATGTTACAGTTTATATGCTTGCTTTTGTTTTTCAGTTCCAGCTTTACATAATACTGATGATAGAAGAAGCAATATTGATAATTTCTCTTGAGAAGCAATGATTCACAGTGTGCTTTTGATGGTGTAGAAGTTGCAGTTTCTTATTAAAGGATTTGGAAAGTGTCTTTTGTTGCTGCATGCTGCAAAAGAAGAATTTTTAAGTATGATCTGTACACATATAATGCAGTGATTACTGCAATTGCCATCACGGACTTTCTGTTACAAGTCTACCTTGATATGCACTTGCCTTACATACATGTGGCCAACTTACTGTCATTTTAAGTGCATTGTACCAAAGGAAATGTCCCTGCCGTAAACAGTTCCATTCATAATACGAATGCTGTAGTAGAAAATTATTCAGTGAATGCATCCTCTATAACCTTTCTAATGAGTTATTTTCATATGGTATGGTATATTAGTCAACTAAATGTTACTTAGTACAAGTGTTGATATAATTCAACCATTTACTGATTTTACTGACATGTTTTGTTTGTAGGCTTCTATGTACAAGCACTGTCCTAAATTTCAGGTATAATCTTTCTAATCAAGATTTATTCAGCTATTTTCAGTGCTGTACTGCTGCGTGATATTTTATCTGACATTACTAACTTAATATGGAAAGTACCTATAACTTTTTGATGCTTGTGACTGTGGTGTTCAGTTACAGCAGAGGCTAACTTTACAAAAACTATACTACAAGAGCTTCAGGTTAAAACAAGTTGAAAATGTTTTTTATTTTCTCAGTAGCCATGATAACTCCTGGGGAAGTGTAAAGGTGCAGTTCTCTGAAGTTGTTTTGTGCAACTCTTTAAGCATTAAATACTAACTTGATAGAAATAAAATACATGGTTTTTGCTTAAGTGTTTCTGTTGCTCGACTTCCTTTCCCTCCCATGTTACTTAAAACAAGGAGTAAGATTTCACATTCATCTGAAAAATAGGAGTGTTTTGCATGTGTTCTAAATGTCTTAAGTCTTTTATTGATTTGGACCAACAGCGTCATCCAAACAGTCATTGAATTATGACAGGCTTGGTATGGTGACTGCTGCGCTGGAAGCCTGTTCCAGTGATTGACCTCACCTGCTATATTACTTCTTTTTTACAGTGATGCATATCATATAAGATTGTTTTCCTTCAATTCTGTAGCAATGGGAGGGAATAGATGCTAAGATATGTAAACCCTTCAGTGACCAGGAAAGGGTCAAACTGCTAATTTGGTTAGCTTCACAGGCACAGCAGGCTCTAACATAGGATTGAAAGGTTAAGAGAAGTTATTCATTTAGCCTGTATACTCAACCAGCAAATAACTGATGCTTCTTTCAAGAGAAGAAAGTGGGCCAGGGCCAAGCCCTGTGACTGATGATTGTCCCTTCCTGAGCAAAATACAGCTTGATGAAAGACTAGTTTTAGTTTGGCTTTGTACTGTCGACTGGGCCATTTGTATCTGTTTGCTTAGTAACAAGGGATATGCCCTCCTTAAAGGAGATAACAGTCAAATGGATAAAAAAAATAATATATATTTTTTTAACTGAGCAGTAGGTTGGAAGTGTTATCAAGTGATCTTGAGCAGAATGTAATTTCAATTGAGTGATGTGTACTGTCAGCACTCCGTTACCCCTGGTGTGGGTTATCCCAGGTGCTGATGTTAGTTAGCTCAAGCATAGCTCTTCATGAGCATTACAAAACTGCATCAAAAGACAGATTTAGCTGTCTGTACTGTGGCTCCTTTGCTGAGGGCAAAGCCTGAGATGGTTAAGTACTGTTTGACCTAGATAGCTCCATTCCTAGCCAGTAGTAGAGGATGTCCTGTGCTTTGACAGCTGGGAACCATGAATAGTACCATACAAATACCAGATGTCTTAGTCAGAATGGGTTTATGTTCAGTTGCATGTATTGGCCCTGCAGGATTCGGCAGCAAAACAAGACTGGTTCAGGGGTCTGTGCAGGTCTCTGAACAGGTGACAATTAAAGGGAGTTTGTTCGGTTGTAGCACAAAATGAGAGAGCTGGTGGGTTTTTCTTTTTTCCCTATTCATTGAAGCAGTGGGGAGCCATCTGTAAGTATGGGAAATCCCACAGTTGTTTTAAGTTTGCCTAAAGATAAGATATCAGATAAGCGCACAAGTGCACATCACAGTCAGATGCAGTTCAAAGAATTATAAAGGCACAACTAGCAATATGTCCTGAAAGTGAAGAATTAATAATGGTAGTAAATAAAAATGTGTATGTCTTACTATAGTTTATCTTAGCCATGTGCATTTTAATTGAACACTTCAGAGAAGTTTATCTGGCAGATTAAATAGTTTCGGGACTATTTATTAAGGTCTCTTTATTGTTATGGTACCTTCTGCAAGTGGCTACTGTGAGATTATTTACACCCATTACAAGTCTGAAGCATTTGCCATTTTAGATCCTTTCCTTAGGATACTTTCTATAAATATTTTGTATATTTATTCTTAACTCTACCCTTAAAATTACTTTGCCATGAGAAGACACAGGATGCATAAGTGGTTTTATTTTAAATCTCCTGCTGCTAACAGTATAGCATTACCTACATATTTGGTGTCAGAAACAGATTTAGATTTGCATTGTGAAATAAGGTAGAGAATGTGCCGGACTTCAAAAGCTAAGGATGTATGGACATTGGAAAGAAGGACAGATGACACAGGAAAGCTGCAGGAGAAAATTAGTGTGACCTCAGCTCGATTAGAGCTCAAGTTGGCCAGCACTGTGAAGAACAACAAAAAGGACTTTTTAAATTATGTTAACAGCAAAGGGAAGATCAAAGATAATATTGATCCGTTGCTTGATGAGGTCGAAAACCTCACAGATAAGGTCACAGACAAAGCAGAGGCTTTTAATGCCTTAGTCACCTCTGCCTTCAACACCAATGATGGGCCCTGGGACCCCTGGAGACCTGTTTTGAATTTAGTGACCAGGGTGATGAAAGACTCCCAGTGGACCCTGAACTTAGTTTGAGACTTGCTGTGCCAGCTCAATGCACATAAATCTGTGGGTCCTGATGGGATATATCCCAGGGTAGTGGAAGAACTGGCTGATGTTATTGTGAGACTTCTCTCCGTTATTTTCCAATGTCCTGGGAGTCTGGAGAGGTGCCAGTCACCTCGAAGGTGGCAAATGTTGTCCCAGTTTTCAAGAAGGGTAAGAAAGGAGGCCCTAGCCAGCAGGGGTTCGTAAGGCGAAAGTCCTCCTTTAAACTAACCTGATTTCCTTTTATGACAAGGTCGTGCATGTGGCTGACCGAGGGAAACCAGTAGACTTTAACAAAATGACTTATTTTAGCAAAGTCCTGTTACTATCTTTCACAGTATTCTTCTGCACAAATTGTCCAGCGCACAGCGAGACAAGTCCATCATATGCTGGGTGAGCAATTGGCTGACAGATTGGGCTCAAAGAGTAACATGGGGTTACATCAGGCTGGCAGCCAGTCACCAGCAGAGTCCGCCAGGGCTCAGTTTTAGGGCAAGTGCTCTTTAATGATTTTATAAATTATCTGGATGCAGGAATTGAATGTACATGAAGTAAGTTTGCTGATGATACTAAATTAGGAGGAGCTGTGGACTCCCTGTAAGGTAGAGAGGCCTTACAGAGAGATCTGGATGGGCTGGAGAGCTGAGCAGTCACCAACTGTATGAAAGTGAGCAAGAGCAAGTGCTGGATTCTGCACCAGGGAAAGGGGAATCTTGGTTATGAGTACAAATTAGAGGACAAGCGGCTGTAAAGCAGTGCTGCAGAAAGTGATCCAGGGGTCTGGATTGATTGCAAGTTGAATATGAATTAGCAGTGTGTCCTGGCAGCCAAAAAAGCCAACTGTGCTGAATCTGTGATTGATTCTATGATTTTAACTTACAGAAATATGAACCTCTTCTGTAACAGCAACAACATAATCTCTATGTAGAAAGGAAAATAGTCGAAAGAAAAACTGAGAAGGATTGCAGGACCTTTGTGAAGACCTGTGCAATTCACGTTCAGTGTCTCACTGCAAAAAGCAATTTGGTGTAATTCATAGGCAGGTAAATTACCTAACTGGATTTCTATAAAGTTCTGAGGCATCTACCTCTTCTTGTTTGCTTTCCTGGATGTATTTTTTACAATCCAGACCCTAGCATCAGGGCAGCGAAACACCGATAGCTAGAAATAGACGCTTGCAGGACTTTAAACCAGAAAAAAGGCTGCTTCTACAGGATTTTCACTAGGGTACGCTCGAGTAACGTGGATTTCGCCATGGGGAGAGGGCTGTGCCGCTGAGCAACTGTCTCAGTGGCTCTGAGAAACCCGCTCGAGTCGGACCTGCTTTTATCAGGGGGTTGGAGTAGGTCATCTCCAAAGTCCTCGTCCAGCATCAGCGATTCTGTAATTCCGTAACTCAGTCAGCATAAACAATTTGTTTGTGTATTTATTTTCCCCACAGCAGAGTGTATTAACCCGTTCTCTGCAGAAATGAAGCTGTAAGCACAGGAGGCAGGATAAAAATAAGTGCAGTGAGAGCTCTGAGCTCATGTGGTTTATTATATCTGCTTGGGTGTTAAAATGCTGAAATCGGTCTTTATAATTTGAAAAGTTAAGAGTACAATTGCATCTTATTCTAATCCTAAAAAAAAGAGAAGACTTCCCAGAAATGTGTGAGAAGATAGCCTGGTTTTCTTTGTTGGCAAATACTATCGAGATGTGTCAAGGTGGTTTCTGGGTGATCATTGTGTGAGCCTTAACTTTCTGAAGAAGAGTATTATGGAGCTGCACAAATGTCTTTTGGCATCAGATCTTTAAGTATCTCTTTATTTTGGGGGTACCTGTACTTGCAATCTGTAACTAATCATCTCTGTCATTACTTTTGTATCACAATTCATTAGTGTAATGTTCATAAACAAGGAACCCACTGAACTAATGATTTCAGAATTAATTTCCATCTTCCAACAGAGATTTGCCTTCACCTGATTTTTGTATTTAAGTGTGTAGGATTTGGATATGTCCCTATTCATATATACAAATCCATCATTTTTTAATAAATGTACACAGAGAGATGTATCTCACTCCCACCTGCCTAGATATATCTATGTGGATGATTAGATCACTCACAACTGCCACAGAGAGCTGCGAGTGGTCCCCAGGCTGTGCAATCCCTGATTGATTCAAGGAACTGCTTTAGTTCTTAACACTTGCTCTTGATGCCTGCTGGCTCTTTCTGCATTCCCTTGTGCTGGGAGTAGGAAATCTTTACTACCCCATTAGTGTGCCTGCCTTTGGAGGGGCTGGTCCTTCCTGCTGAGAAGAGACTGAGAGGCAGAGTTCTTGGTGCCTGTAAGATTTTATGCTTCCATCCTCAGAGGGTGGAAACGTGGAGCTAGCCCTTCCTCCTCAGGAAGATGTTAACTCTTTCACCAGAAGCTTAGAAAAGGCGGAGACCCTGGTAGCCATCACCCCCTTTTCACAGAGGGAAAATAGGCAACATGTTTAGAAAGAGGATAAGAGGGTGCTGGTATTTACACAGCCTTTTGGGACTAGATTTTTCATGGCTTCTCCTTACAGCCGTGTTGTTGAAATGGTGGTTGTTTGGTTAATTTTGGGAATGCCAGAGATGGAGTTCCGTTCCCCCTCATGCAGTGTGAAAATACTTGGCCCTTTTAGCTTTCTGGGGGAATATGGTGATCCCAGTGCATTTTCATAGAACCAACTGAGCTGTCTGACACGTGTGCAAGCAGCCAGAGAGATGAGACACAGAGAAATCTATCACAACCTTTCCTCTAATGTTTGTTAGCTTCCCGTCATGCCATTAAAGACTCATTTGACTCGCAAGCTGCTGTGAAAAATTCTTATTAGCTGTTATCTAGAAACACAGCAAACAATACTGATGGACTGTGCAGAGGAATACAAAACACCAATGCTGTTCATAGAATCATAGAATCAGCTAGGTTGGAAAAGACCTTTAAGATCATCAAGTCCAACCATTACCCCAGGACTGCCAAGACCACATTAAACCGTGTCGCTAAGGGCCTCATCTATGCAGTTTCTGAATGCTTCCAGGGACGATGACTGCATCTCAGTCTCCAATGTATTTATTCTCACAGAAGATATTAAGAAGTTGGAAGATGACACCCACAGGGGGTCAGGCTCAGATTTTGAAGCATAATTAGATTTATTTTCATTTGCACCCACTCAGTGATAATGAGCCATGAAAATAAGCACATCACAGCTTCTAATACGTAGTTACAGTCCCACAGGAAATCTGTGATGGACTGGGTACTTGGGCTGACAGCCTTTGCTGATACAAAACACAGGTCTGTGCTTCCCAAACTTGTACATAATTCTCAAGCCTGCTGTTGTTTTGACTGATAAATAAATCAGAGGAGCTTTTGTGGGAGGGTGATCTATGTAAGGAGGGGAGTGATGCAATCTAAATTCTGACTACTTTGGGTTAGGTTTGCAGGAGACCTTTGTTTCCCTAAATCCAGAATTTAAATGCCTTATGCTTTTGCTTCTGGATTCCCCGGTCACTTAGGTTTATAGAGAGATACTCATACATACTTAATGTCTCCAGAACCGTACTGAGGTTCCTGAAGCGATGTGGTCTATAGTGTAGGCCTGAAGTGTCCTCATCAGAGGAGAGACTTCCCTGCAGGTACATGATTTATCCTGAGTAGTCAGTCCAACTTGCTGGTATTTTTCAGCTTTATTTAGATAGTAAAGTATGCGTTGATCCTGAAAGAAAAGAAGTGAGCAAATTTAAGTATCTAAAGGGGGGCTATAGGGGTGCTGGGGATGGACTCTTCATTAGGGACTGTAGTGATGGGACAAGGGGTAATGGGTTGAAACTTAAACAGGGGAAGTTTAGATTGGATATAAGGAAGAAGTTCTTTACTGTAAGGGTGGTGAGGCACTG